>BPLS01028171.1:90262-124309 GCA_019656275.1 Rhododendron kiyosumense
AAAGCACAAAAGAGGTACAAGGAAACCACAAGTTCTTAGTTGTTATGAATGTATGTGTAGCAGTTAGAGATGCAATATTACATCTATTTTTCGAAGTACACTAAAAATTGTTTGCAATAGATTGGTATCATTGACTAACTTGTTTGCAAAGTGGGATTAATGGTAGTACCATTGTATAACAAACATAAGTTTCAATCACCATGTAAAAAACATGAGTTAGTTATGTTAATGAAGACCGTTAAAAAATAGTGTCTGAAACCAATTGCAGGGTCATGGGGAAACTATACGTGTAGTTGGTATTGTTAATAACCTATTAAGTTCTACAGTTTATCCTTGTTTAGTCCACACATGTAAATCAATATTGGTAAAGCTTTGATTCATCGGCTGCTAGTTTGAGTACATAGGCTACCATTCCAATCTGCTAAAAGTATTGAATGTTTCTTAGGACCTGAGGGGTAACTTCATGTATTTTGTATCGGTGGTAATGTGATTTGAAGCACAGTTAGATGCATACACTGTCCTCTACGTGCATCAAATGCCCTCTTTTATTTCTGGTGCTACTATCTTTGTACTGCTACTGTTGTTCTCTGCTGGAACTATTGCCTCCAATTGTTGTGGTGTATTGTTCTGGAGATGCTGGTTTATTATGATATCATAGTCGATATGTGGTCTGATCTCAATGAAGACTGAATGTTTTATGGTTGTGACGAAGTTTTTTCAAAAAGAAGTACCTGCTACTGGCAAGACCAAGTACCTTGCTATGATTTATGTACTCACCAAGGTATGAAAAGGCATTTTAGATTGCATATGCATAACTTGCATTTGTTGTTTGGATTGGAGGAGTCAGGGAGTTCCTTGCTTCAGCAAAGCGACATGTTTTTCTTGTCAGGTGGGTTATGTTTGGTGTTAACTGTTATTCTACAAGAGTCCTTTGATTGAAAGTATCGATTACTTGTTTTTCAAGTGCTTCATTTCATAAGCACTTATGTTTCTGGTGCTATAGGAGAAAATTTAGATTCTGCATTGAATTTTATTGTGGACGATAATAATCCTCTATTCCAAACTTGGTTAGAAGATTGAACCATAGAAGCATACATTTGCAATGGAGAAAATTGTACTGACGACTGTTCCCTATATGATATGTTTCTTGAGGGACTTGAACTAACTTGGCACTCTTTAAGGAATAGAAATCGGGGTCAAGTTTGTTTGCCAAAGTGCTTGGGATTGGATATATTATCCTTGGGTGCGCAAATCTTGTGTTTGGTTAGGACTGGACCGGACCCTTCTATTGGTTGGTATTTATGACTGTCGTACGCGGGATAAAATAGTCCATGGTGGGGTGAGGTCATTAATTACTGGATAAGGTGTCTATGCAGTTGATCCAGGAGAAATTAGTGTATGGGACCCACCTTATCCCATCTCTAATGCCTTTGAGCTGAAGTTGATTGCCCAAATCTGCCATTTTGCACTTCCTTGCCATCTCCACGTGACCACCTCCATGGTTATGATGCATGTTGTCAATCTTGTGAGGTGACAAAAGGTCCATAGTTAGCTTTTTTCTCCAGGTGTCTGCCATTCCATTCAACTATGTTAGATGGACTATGGTACAATGTCAAACCACACCAAACCAAACGGACTCTTAAGTCAAAAAGATCATTGAGCTCTTTCAAGGGCATTGTATTCCATGATATCCAAAAGATTTAGATCTCATCAAACTACTGCAAAAGTAAATAATGATCCGTATTTTTCTGCCATTTCGCCTCTAATCTCTCACACACATTAGAAGTTGTGTATGAATCATAGATCATACAGTGGTGCGCATGACTTGTATATGAAAAAGTGAACATGGACACTTTCTTTTTGAACCCTGTGCATACTCTATGCTAGAGATGAAATTATATACTTGCAATGTGCAGGATGTTCATCCTGTATTATCAATGAGTAGCCAAGTAGCTCTGTAAGAGGATTTGGCAAAGGCACATACGCATAATGTTGAGTTCAAGTCTCAAATGGCACATATTGTTCCTCCTCGGTGAGCATGTTATTTATTTTTGGGCTTTCGAAAAGATTGCATAATTTTAGATTCTGGCATCTGAAAGCTGAATATGATGAATCTTGCTTTTATGTAAATATTTCTATAGGTTTTGCTGTCCGTGGTTTGGATGTTTAGAGCTTGTGCCATTAGGTTTGCTGACTTTAAAAGAGTTTCGACTTTTTCATGCACTTTAGCTATGATCAAGAGATCGCCTTTATATAGGCCGTTTCCTCTTCGGTATGCACATAAGTGTCATGGTCTTGTAATATGAACTCATTTGGATGGCTCATACAAATGCCCTTTTCTAAGAATTTTTTGTATTTGACTTTGGAGGTGCTAAAAATGAAGAAATGGAAACCTCTTACTACAAGGTTTCAAATTAGAAGGTTTCACAACACAGAATCAGGTTCATGATTTAACTTCAATGTCAATCCTAGTATCAGGTTCATGATTTGTGTGCATGTACGCTGCTTTAAGGTTGGTTTTGTAGTTAATCATGTTTCTAATATGTTGTGTTCCTTTCAACAGTTTTATATACTTACAGGTATGTGGTTGGCTTTGGGAGCAGAAAGGGTATAAGCTTGTTAAAGAAGTAATCTTCAAGTAAAGAAAATCTATAGAATGAGATGGTTGGCCCAGTACATGATTACATTTTCAGAAAAGGGGAATTACATTAGTTTTTCTCAATTAGTCTAATTAGTCGGACTCTTTTATGTAATTTTTTTTATTCTTTCTTTTATGTACTTTGTGTTGGGAAATTGTTTCCCAAGCTAATGTAATGAATCTTTATTCAATGGTTGAATTGTTATTGTATATTGGCATGTGGTATTAGTTGGTGTTGAATGAAATTATCTTGATTTTGTTTGAAAATACTACAGTAGTATATTGTATTTATAGAATAAAAAAAAATGCCGAAAATGGGCTTATATAGCATTCATTAAATGCTATTGTTTACTTTCAATAGCGTTCAATACATGCTGTAAAAAGTAGAAAAGGATAGCGCGAAAAGAATGCTATAAAAGATATAGAATACATAGCGGGCGAAGAACGCTATTAAAGATATAGAATAGATAGCGTGCAAAAGAACGCTATCATATGTCCGGGACTTTTAATAGCATGGGCTAATACAGCGTTCCGAGGAACGCTATCTTATGCTTTCTATAGCGTTTTTCGCACGCTATAGAATGTGAAATTTGTTGTAGTCCGCTAAATTCTTGAAAACCATATGTTACACTTCATCTACAAATCAATATGGATTAAGAGGATAATTAAAGGGAAAATTACGGGTCAGAGGTGTTGGCCCGGTTTTGTTGCAAATTATACATTTTAATACTAATACTATTACATAGCACCCAAAAATTTAATGTTTCTTGACTTAGATTTCATGCCTACTTTAACCAAAATCAAAATATGTAACTGTCATATAACATAAATAACAAGTGCATTGAATATGTAACTTTGTTTCAATGATTATAAGAATTACATTACATAAGATGGTCAAATAAAATATCAATAATCTCATTCTGTAGAGTCCAAACATACACCAAAGATACCTATTTAACTTAAAAGATTTGTGTGCCAAAATTAATTGAAATTCTAACAGGACAACAGTGCCAAGTGAAATATTTATATGGACTGAACTACATGTTCTTTACAAACCAAGTCATGTAATCAAACTGACCAAACAATCAACAAAAATGGAAACGACAAAGGGACAACAAACTTATCTAACCAACACTCTACCAATACAACTGTTGTCGGAAAACATCTCACATGCCAAACAAGAGCAATCCAATAATAACCAATGTGAGCCAGATCTTGTGTAGAACAATCAAAAACTAGGATTCAACGGTCCACATTCACTCTATCAATCAATTTATATGCTAAATAAGAACTATTACCCAAAAAGGCAACCAAAAAGAGGGTGAATAGGGTTGCTAATTAAATTGCCAATTAAATTATATTCTCTAACAATTATATCCAAGACAATATGAGCAAGTAAAATAGAAAGAGTTAGAGAGATAGAACCCGTTTATAGTGGTTCGGCCCGGATTTGTCCACGGTCCGGCCTACTCCACTTCTCCTCAAGCAACTACTTGAAGGTTCCACTAATCTTCAAAAAGATTACAAGCAGTAAGTCTTGCGGGTACTTACAACAACCTAATCCCCTAACTTTTCCGAGGAGCTAGTACAACCGCAAGAGTTTTCTCCGAAAACCTCTCGAAAACAATAACACCCAAATTCAACAAGAATTTGGTCTTCTAAGCTTTCAAGTGTTCGACCCAAACACTCGCTTAGGAATTACAAGTATGTGAAGAAAGTACGAAAATTATCGTTGACGACTTGTACAAAATTTCTCTCAAGAAAAATATGAAAGTAGAAGAACAAGGAGAATTTTGGACTTGATCTTTGGAGAAATTGTTCTTGAAATGATATAGAATATTGTAGCTTGGATTGGTTCTCATCAATGAGTTCTTGAAGCCTTTATATATCCATCCAAACTCCTACTAGCCATTAGTAAATTACTGTGCCGTTGGAGAGCTATTTTAGGAAAAATATAGCCGTTTGAGATTTTACTGATCTGGAAAAAATCTGCCGAAATACACTACTGGTCGTCCAGCCGGTCGACCGGAAGGTCATCCACTCTCTCAACCAGTCTGTCATCCAGTGAAGTCCGGTTGACAACCCCTCCTGTTTAGACAGCCGGCTTGTCAGCCGATTCGTCAACCTGTAGCTCAAAATTTCATCTAAATAAATCCGTTAAAGCATGAATTGAGCTCATTAAGTCTTTGTAAATATTAATCATTGAAACCAAGAAACTTTATGTTATGTTTCAAGGTAAAGAAACAAATTTGTCCGAAAAAGGACTTTGCGATAAAAGCTTTTCTTTTGCCAAAAAATAAAAACTTCATCAATATAATCATCAAAATAACAAATGGTAATGCATATAATTTTCAACAAATTATCATGCATATATTTGTCAACAAGAACAACCATAAATAATATTGGAAAGTTGTAACTTCTTAACCCATCTTCGATTGAGTGTGTTTTTTCTGTATGTGTGTGTGAGAGAGAAAAATACAAGAGCGAGCAAGAGAGAGAGCGAGAAAGAGATACCAGAGTGAGACTGACTGAGAGAGGAGTCGCCGTCGCTGACGGAGAGAGAAGTCATCGTCACCCGGTGTGAGGAGTCAAGAGAGACCGAGTGAGAAGATGAGTCACCGTCGTCGCCTAGTTTGGGGAATGAATGGGAGATTGGGAGAGAAATGAATGTTAGGACTTATAAGTGATATATAAAAGATGGTAAAATAGACATTGCAAGTGAGCACACCATGTATTTGTCAATATTTTTCCTCCTGTCATGCAAGTGGTAAATTGAAGACTCCAAATCATGATATTCAAATTTTTTCCGACTCTGACCGGTCATTTTCCCTTTTACATTTCATACTTTCGGCTGAAAAGTAAAAGAAATAGAAGAAAACAAACAAAAGAAAAATTTCCTCATCATCTAATCATCCAATCAAAATTTGACAACACATAATCTCTTTCCCATTGGTTACTCCATTTCATCAATTTCACCTCCAGGTAAACTTCCTTCTCATTTCCTTCTTTTGTTCCCAGCACACACACTCGGCAGAGAGAGAGAGAAAGAGAGAGACCGGAGCACCCATTGCCGCCACCTCTCGCCATAGCCGTCGAGCTCTCCACCATAACCACCGAGCACCCCCACCACCGGTTATCACCGTGACTGCCGGCCACCGGAGAACCACCTCCTTCCTCCATTACAACCATCATCACCCCCATCTCCGCCGCACCACCCCACCTTCGGTTCACCACCGAACCGCCACCACCTCTCACGGTAGCCACCTCCTCTCCCCACCACCGGACTCCTCCACCTCCTCCGGCCTGTACCCACCACCACCCTGCCTTCCGTGATCGCCATTTCAGGCGTGGGTGTGTGCGCAGTGCACGCGCTAATTGTTTCGGTGTACGCCGTGCCACGGTACCCTACGGAGTGCCGCCGGACGCCGCCTTTAATTTTTGAAGCCACCACAGCGTTCTCCGGCCCTCGTGCAACACTCTTCCGGGCTTTAATTCACATTTGAGGTTGTTTTCCGGAAACTCGTAACTCAATCTGCGTTGTAATGGAGTTTAGGACTAAATCTTAATTCCTGTTGTAGATGATAACCTGTTTTTAATTCCAGGAGTTAATTAATTATCGTTTAGTCCTGTTTTCATTAATATTTAGTCCTGTTTGTGATAGAAAATTAGTGGTAAGGCCTGAAAATTATTTTATTCGTAAATTGAGGTTTATTTGTGAGATAATAGTGGATTATTGGTGGGTAGAGGCTGTGGATTCATGTTCAAGGAAAACATGTGCATGTTATTGAATTATTAGATGATTAAAATTTTTGTTGTATTAATAATAGAAAATTTCTCGTTAAGTAGTTCATTTAAATTGTAAAAAAAATAATATTAAAGAGTTTCTAAATTAAATATATGTGGAACAAATATTTTAGCCCTAAAGTATGGTGTTGATTAAACTACTTTGTTACTAAAATTCCGTATTTAAACTAATGTACTTTTAACACGGAAAATATTATTTTTAAGTGTTGAATAAAAATTAGAGGAAATAGTATTTTTAAGAAATACAATAATAGTTAGAAAATATAAGTTGATATTACGATTTATTCATCAATTATTATTTAGTAAATAATGGGATTTAGAAATGGTTAAATTTCATGTGTTGGATTTATTACTACAAACATTATGTATGTGATGGTGTATTTTATGAATTTTGTTGAATTTCTGAAGCTGTTGATTGTTGCGTGGATTATTGTGATATGAATTGCTTCGTGGTTGTAGAATTGGACAAATAGGTGCCCTGAGGGTATCCGTGGCCGAATTGAAACTGAATAGACTTTAATAAGGCAAGTGTCACAAAAGTGATCAGTGATTGGAGTTTGTGCGCTGTATGCGAGATTTTGGGAGGAATGTGCTGTGTGCGCATCCTCGTGTGTTGATGCAAGTTCTTGAGGAGTGTTGCTATTTGTGCATCCTTATGCACTGTATGTGCATCCCGAGGAGTGTTGTTGTATGTGCATCCTCATGTACTGTATGTGCATCCGAGGGAATTGTGTTGTATGTGCAATGTCTTAAGAGGGGAGAATGAGTTGATAAAAGAGACACGAGATGATATCAGATATGAGATTGGGTTTCTGGTTATGACAGTCATGATTAACTTCGGTGGGACCTTTACCTCTTGCCATGGAAATAAGTGAGTTCGCTAGGTAAATAACTTAGATGCACTCACTTAGAACCCTGCTGCAGGACAACGAGAGGGAATTTAGTCATGGGATGGTCATGGGTGAAAATATTGGGAGGAAAAGATTCTCGATGGAGGAGAATTGTAGAAACTGTCTAAATACAAGATAAATTCATAAAAGGCTACTTGTGACTGCGTATTGAAATGGATGTGTAATTTTGTGTTATTTCATTGAAATTGCAAAGTGTGGTATTGGGTTTTAGGATTTCTACTTGGTGAATTATCACTCAGGATACATTTGTATCTTGGCAAATCGTTTGCTTCGGCGATCAATTTACCAGAGGGTGCAGGATTCAGCGGTGGACTAGTTGATGCAGGTGGGACCTCAAAAACAAATATTGGGCCCATATTGCTCGGGAATCGTGACAGGACTAGAAGTCGCTCTGGAGTTCTTTTTAAATAGAATTTAGATTTTTGTATTATTTTGAGGTGAAAAATTTTGCATAAAGACAAATAGGGGCCTAGGAGCTTATTAAATTCAGTATATTTTAGGATTAATGCTTCCGAATATTCAAGGGCATTACAATAATAATAATAAAATATTATGCCATTTTAAAAAATGATCTACACAATGACATAACATGTTCCAAACCCGGCACATCAAATTCCATTCCGATCAACAATTTGGAGGTATGACTGAGCGGCTTAAGGCATTGGTTTGCTAAATCAACATACAAGAAGATTGTATCATGGGTTCAAATCCCATTTCCTCCGGCACGGAAGTGGAACGGGCGGGCGAAATTAAGTGAGAGAAAGAATCTCTATGCCATTTTGTGGTTCGTTATACTGGTGTTCCCAAAAAAGAGGAGACACCATAGCATTTCCCCTCCAGTTACATTGAGTTGCTATTTGTTGAGATAAATGAAGTAAAATAAGGGATAAATTTTAGAAATAGTTCCTCTAGTTTACATGAATTTTCAAATTTAGGGCGAATATAATTTCAAAAACAAAAGAAAAAGAAAAACTGTAGGGGAAATATTTTGCTTCTATCTTTGGGAAGTTGAAATTAAGGTAGTCATTTTTTTTTTGGTTAACGCAGGGTTGTGCAATTTTCTCATCTTATTTTTAGAATTGCGGATGGTGTTGTGCAGTGGTGTGCAGAGCACTGTGCTACACACTTCCAAGCAGTCGGATCGTGCATCCAACGGTTCGGATCTCATCTCGACAATAAACGGCTCTCGATCGTTAGTTGCCGAGATGAGATCCGAGCCGTCGGATGCACGATCCGACGGCTTGGAGCTGCGCAACACGCACAGCCCCGGCCAACCCGAAGTCTTTATTTTTATGTTTACTATTTTTCTTTTTACTGCAGATATTGAGAGCTTTTTCTTCTGAAAATTGAGTTGCATCAACTAATCAAATCGACATTGTGGCATTGAGAATATCAGAAGAGCTAACTCAATCGTATCCTCGATTAGTTTTTTCTTCTGCAACAGACACATCCACTAGTTCTAATGCCTCAACAACTTGCCACAAGGGTAAGCAAACTCTATATTCGCCTATTCGGTACTGTTAGCTTGAATGTACACACAAGTATATCATCACCTTGCAATTTATATGTTAAATTTTAGCTAATAACTATTAGCCCATTTCACTGAAAGAGAACTTGTTGAAGATATCGACGTAGATTCTTTAACAAATGATATTTACTCTCTAAAACAATGTAGGGGCACAATTTCAGTATGGTACAACTTCAAGAGTGTACATTATTTTTTAACTTTTTTTTTTGTTTATTTTTTAACATTTACGTATACGTGAAAAAATTTGCTAGACATTAATTTGCTAGACATTAATTATAAAAACTTTTTGACTAGCCCTAGGGCAAATTAGAATTTTGGTCCCGCCCATACCGCCATAGCTTGTTATGAGTTTGCCTCCAAACCTTGTTAATTTAATTGTCAAAGGGCCGGCAAAGACCAACAAAAAATTGTTCAAAACTTTGCCAATTAGCAAAAACTTGTTTCAAAATCCTTTTCTTCTAAGAAAAAATGAGGTACCTTTTGTTGAGTTCAATAAAATTTTGTTGCCTATCAACAAAAAAATATAGGGATTAGCTTGTCTGCAGGCGGACTGCACCCTCATGTTCAGCTCTTATGTGAACCCTCACTTTCCAGTGCCAACGGAGCTATGATTTTCATATAAGGGGCAAAACTTAGAACCTAAAATTCCTCATATTCACATATATGGTTGTTGAATTTTTAATTGTTCCCCGCATACAGTTTGAAGTTGAAGCATGAAACCTGAGGAAGGGAAAAGATAGACATTTTTAATTATATTGGGCAAAACACAAATATACATACAAAAAGAATTAATTAATAATTTTCTACCACATAGCCACGTACTATATATTTTACATTTTGAAGTTTGGGGGATCGGTGGAGTACATTATAAATATTTATTGTGCATTTTATGTTTTACATAGAATGATTCTAGAAAGGTTAAGGGTGGCCCGGGCGCCACCTATACACGTCCTCTTGGCCTTGGCTCCCGTGCCAATAAGATAATCGGGATCGTTCTTTTGTAAAAGAGATTAAATTCTTTACACCGTCGATGTAAACGTTTGTTTCCTCCTAAATCAATTACATTGTGCCATATCGCCATGTTTTATTGATTGGGACAACTGTTTTGCAATATGGCATAATGTAATTGATTTGGAGAAAACAAATATTTATACCGGCTGTATAAAGAATTTATTCTCTTTTTAAAATATCTTCATGAATATTGTTTGTGCAAAAAAGTGTGCCCATCTGACATCGAAAGATATGATCTCATAATTCATTTATTGGTTGTCACTATATTTTTCTCCGAACGACATGATTTTTGACATGACTAATATTGTCGATAAGATTTAAAGTTAGAACGATTTCGAACATCTTTGTCGGACATAGAAGGACCCACGAAAGGTCTCAACCTGAGAGTGCAAGTGCGTACAAGCTGACTACATAAAGATACGTACGTGGAAAGCAAAAGATCAACCAAATTGATAAATTAAATCCCGGTCCTATGTGGAGTAAGTTTTCATCCTATTCACATTCATGGTTTACAATTCAATCCTATAGTTGTATGATTTACCAATTATGTCCTTACTATATACTCTCTCTGTCTCACAAAATGTCTAGGGTTGGGCTTTAATGTTTATTTTTGTGGACCATTTTATACCCTTGGGTGTTTCAAACGTTGCCCTTGTGGGTGTATCTTCCAACTCTTGGTTGGATTTCCTTCCTCTCTCCCCCTTTTTTAATAAAATTCTTTTTACCGATCAAAAATAATAATAATAATAATCACATTTCTTACGAGATGTTTTTCTTACCGGAGATAATGATAGAATGTCAAACGTATGTATTGACTAGCTTCCAACTCATGGTATATGAATGTGTGGTGATTAACTCCTTTTATTTTCTTTGTAATGTGAATGTGTATGAATTAGCCATGTATAACATTGCCAAAGGCTATATCATACATGTATTTGAGAAAGGTCAATGCAAGTATAAAAGTAGTTCCAGATCAAGAAAAAAAAATTAAATAGAAAACTCGTCAAAGAATAAAATACTACAAAACAAGCACAATTCAAGAATACGATCTCCATGCTCTAATTTGTTTTTGTTTTTTTCTTTTTCTTGCAGATATAAAGAGCTTTATCTTCTCAAATTTGATTCGCGTCACATAAAGAGTTCCTTTGGAAATATCGGAAGAAACGCCCTAGCAGAAAATGTGTTTTCTGGGAGGCATACTTGAGTTGTCGGTATGCAAAGCCTTTGATGAAGCGGTCAAAGCGGGAACTAAAGCAGGGAAATATGTTCGTCAGTATAGGATGTACTTGGCCAATTTGGAAACAGAATGGAGCAGTCTTCAATATCTCAGGGGAAAAATTGAAAGAAGAGTTCATGGGGCCAGGGATCGGGGTGAAGAGATTGAGGATGCTGTTTCACGTTGGCAAGAGGATGCGGGCCGGATGGGAAATGAAGTCCAGCAGCTTATCGGGCAAGTCGAGGCAAGAATGAACTGCTTTGCATGCTCATGTCCTAACATCAAGTGGCGGTACCGACTGGGCAAACACGCCGAAGAGAAGACAGTGGCTGTCAACCGACTCGTTGTTTTGGGTGGCCGTTTTGATGTAATTTCACACACCAGGCCGCCGCCTCCAGAACTTGAATTTCCATCTACCGAGAATTATGTTCACTTGGATTCTAGAACACCAATTTTTGAGGCTATTGTGGTTGCGTTAAAAGATCCCAAAGTTAAAACGATTGGCGTACATGGGCTAGGAGGGGTCGGTAAGACCACATTGGTCGAGAAGGTCGCCCAAAAAATGCTAGAAGATGGAACTTTTAAGCAAGTCCCGCTAGTAGCTGTCTCTAAGGATCTCAATGTGAAGGACATACAAAAAAAATTGGCTGACAAATTGAATTTTGCATTGGATGCCACAAAGGATGAAAAGGGAAGAGCGAATGAGTTGTGGCATAAATTCAAGAATGGCGAGAACTATCTGGTAATATTGGATGATATTTGGGAAAAGGTGGACCTGAAGGCAATAGGTATTCCTATCACGGAAGAAAATATAGGGTGTAAAGTTGTGCTAACGTCTCGAAAGGAAGATTTGATAAGAATCACAATGAAAGTCAATAGAAATTTTCCAATTGCAGAGCTACCGGAGGGAGAAGGATGGAACCTATTCAAGAAGAAGGTGGGAAATACTATCGAGTCTCGGCCAGAAATAGATTCCCTAGCACGCGAAGTGTGTAGAAAATGCAAAGGTTTGCCGGTCGCCATAAATGCTCTTGGAGCCGCGTTGGAAGATAGGCCATACCTCACGTGGAAAAATGCTTTGATTAAGCTAGAGAGGCACATGCTCACACAAATTGAAGGTATTGACCCAAGTGTTTGGGCCTCCTTATGGTTGAGTTATGATATGTTACGGTCCCCGGATGTGCAATCATGTTTTTTGCTATGCTGTTTATTTGCTGAGGATGCAGAGATTCCCATTGATGAATTGGTAAGACACTGCATGGCAAGGAGTTTGCTTGCTCACCCTCGTACATTTGATGAAGCAAGAACTGCCGTGCGTACAGTGGTTGGTGACCTCAAATTAGCTTCTTTGTTGACAATTGGCGGTCATAAAACTGTTGTCAAAATCCATGATGTCATAAGAGATGTTGGTATCTCAATTGCACGTGAGAAAAAAGCATTTCTGGTAGATCATGGTGCCCTTCAATGGCCACGGAATCCCACAAATGGGCCATCGTACAAAGCAATGTCATTAAGTTTTCAAAGTATTAAAGGGCTTCCAGATGGGTTGGTATATCCACAACTGGAAACCTTAATGATTGACAATAGCGAACTTTCTGATCTTGAGGTTCCAGACAATTTTTTTAATGGAATGATGCAACTTACAGTGTTGACTTTTACTCGAATGCATATGCGGCGACTCCCGTCATCACTTGCAAAATTAACAAACCTTCGGATGCTAAATCTGAATAGATGTGAGTTGGAAGATATTGCTATACTTAAAGACCTGAGAAGTTACATTGAAGTGCTTAGCCTTCGGGGTTCTAATATTGAGGAGTTGCCATCGGAGATCGGACAATTGACTAGTCTACGGGTGTTAGACCTCCAAGATTGTAACAAACTCAAGGTGATTCCACGAGGTGTCACATCCAATTTGACTAGTCTGGAGGAATTGTACTTTCCAGAAAACTTTGACAAATGGGGCGCCACAACTTACGAGCAACAAGATACGAGTAGTAGAGAAAATTTGAACCTTGAGGAGCTGAGACAGTCATTGAGTACTGGTAAATTATCCACTTTACACATTTATATACCAGATGTCTTGCTATTACCCAAGGAGGACCTAATATTTGTGAACCTGAAGGGATTTAAGATATCAGTGGGTTCGATATTCCATTATTCAGAAAAATTAATTTCTGGAAGATGCATGTTGAAACTTAAAGGTATTCAGTTAAGAAATGAGTTTATCCCTTTGGTGGACAAAGCTGAAGTGGTAGTCCTTCATGAGATTGAAGGTTTGAAGAAGGTGTTTCATGACAGAGGTGTTGGAAATAAATTTCTTGACTTGAAATACCTCAAAGTTACATCATGTGTTGAGGACTTGGAATATCTTCTTGGTGAGTCAAAATCATCCATGCAAAGTTATGAGCTACATCGCTTACAATCATTCAATAAATTAACTGTGTTAATTATTGAAAATTGTAAGTCAAAGTATCTCTTCTCCCCAACCACCACAAAAGGACTTGTTCACCTTGAAGAGCTAGAAGTAAGATCATGTAAAATCATGGAGGGAATAGTTGGATTTGAAAGACGAAATGATGAAGATGAACTCACTGGTGAGGTGAAGTTCAGTAAACTGAAGCAGCTGAAATTGGAAGATCTACCAAACCTCTTAAGCTTTTATGCCCAAAAGGAGAAGATGGAAACAATCATGGGAACCTCTTCTTCTTGTGCCCAACCTCTTTTCAGTGAGAAGGTAAGCTTTATTATTGTCCTTTTTTTTTTATCAGACTTCATTGTTGTCCTGTTAATTAGTTTACTAAGGTACTCTTTTTTTTTAAACAACAAAAATATTATTAAGGATAAATTCGACAATGGGTACGTCGAGGGAAAAGAAGAAGGGAAAAAGAAGAGGAGAAAGAAAGAAAGAAGGGGGGTGGGGGGATGGGGATTCTGGGTGGTTCTTAAATTGATCTGTTATTCTCATTTAGGAATAAATTTGTGGGAACTGCCAAAGCTTGAAAGCTTCTGTACCAAAGCTTTATTCAATGGAAAGATACATTTGTTTTATCATTACTAGCATTGCGCCCGTTCATGCATGAGACCAAAAAAAAATCACATTGATATTTTTTTGGGTTCCGTGTATCGAATGAGCAAAAGAGATAGTTAAATTTTTTCAGCCTAGTATTCGATGCATGATAGTGTTGTTCCCATTCTATGCATGCAAAAACATATATCTGCTGTTATGAATTAAAAATTTAAAGTGTGAAGAGAATAAATGCCAATTAATTTGCAATTGTGAAAAATATAAGATAAACATAGCTAATTTAGATACTTATGGTCACAAATTAGCTTCCTATTTGAAGATTGAAACCATTTGAAAAAGCATGTAGTATACATTTAGTTTATTTTTAACCAACTGGAGCTATCTTAGTTGGTCAGAACTCTTGCATCTCATTAGGAGGTTAGGAGTTCAAATTTCCCTACTTGTGTGTGAGTATTCTTTCCTTAATAGGCTTTTCATTCTTTCTTGTTTCTACCTCATAATAGGCTTATTTTTAGTATTGATTGAAAAAAAAATACATTCAATTTTTTTCTGTCAATAATTTTTTTCTCTCTTTCAATCCCGCTATTTTCTCTCCCACACTAACAATATTTCTATATAGCATAGATTGATCTCTCTTAGATTAGTCCTTACAAACTCATAGGGAACACTATGACTGGTGGTAAGCTTTGTTCTTCTATTAGTACCTTTAATTACTGTCTTATGTTATCGGAGCCCCTTCTGTGATTGTTTTTCTCCTTTTCAAGTGGGCTTCGGCCCTCTAGGTGTCATGTTTTTTTTCCCCCAACTTTTGGTTAGTTCCCCATCCTCCCTCTCCTAACTTGATGTACCATTGTCAAGTTTTTCCTAATAATATTTTTTCTGTTTCAAAAAAAAAAAGGGCTTCTTTTGAAGTATTTTTTATTTTCTGTGGTAAAAGATTTCTCTTCAGTTCACAGAGGACTAGACAGTCCCCCTTAGGCCTTACAAACGCAGGCATGAAATGCGATCTGTTACGGTACTGATCATGTTAAAATGGTTGGTTCTTGTCTGAATATGCATTAAAAAATCTCGTTGATCAATATTCATTGCATATCTAATTTTTATTAAATGGAATGGGCGATAAGTCCTACTTGGATAACATACTAAAAAAATTGAATGCCATGGAATTACACCTAAATTTGGAGCTACCAGTGCTATGCCAATCGGAGTCTTCAGTCGCTGCCGACTGCCCAAATCAACTATTTCTATCGTTGACAGTACATCCTCCCCCAATGCTCCTAACAACATCATTAATGTTGAAGAATGCCATTTAAAAGTATAACCTTTTTTAATCTGGGAACACCCATAACGTGGCGGTAGCTTAGTATTTCCCAAAAAATGAAAGGTTCTTATTTGGAGGACAGTGCATGCATGTTATGGTTTTGATCTCAAACAATTAGCTGACTTATTCATTGTGTAGCAGTTGTTTGATAATGGTTGGCGAGCAACCTTTACATGAAGAAGCCCCTAATGATTCATCTATTAAACTATTTTGTAGGTTATTTTCCCTGTCTTGGAGGAATTGACCATCATTGGGTTGGGTAATATAATAAAAATTTGGGACAAGCAATCACTAGCTGAATTTGATGGAGAAATAGATGAAGATGGACTTAGAAATGAGGTATGTCGTTTCAACAAATTGAGAACTTTGATATGTCTAATGTATCTATGATATTTGCTTTAGGGAATGACTTCGGTGTCCCCGGTCATTTTGGGGACACCGTAACTTTTGGCATAACAAAACCATTATAAGCATAACCAAATTCATTACAAGCATAACCAAAACCATTATAAGCATAACCAAAACTATAACAAGACATAACTTGGTTGGTTATGCCTTGGTTGATTTTTGGTTATGCCTTGATTGGTTTTTGGTTATGCCTTGGTTATGCCATGTTATGATTCTATTATACTTGTAATGATTTTTGTTATGCTTATAAAGGTTCTGTTATGCCAAAAATTACGATGTCGCCAAAATGACCGGGGACACCATAGCATCATCCAAAATAAAAATAAAAATAAAAACTACTTGATTGCTGAAAAAGGCCTGGTGGCTGGCTGGTGATCAAGTTGAATAGTGGCCAATGCAATAAACTAAGTGTCCATGGGTGAAGCCTAATTAATTCTTGTTACTTATTTCTGAAGAGCAACCTCAATTTTTGCAACTTCCTCTGTGTAGTAACTGTCGATCTTCATTCCGAATTTGTGAAAATCTGTCGTAACATATATCTGTTAGAAGGGGAAGAAAAGAAGATTTTATGACTAAATAAATTGGATAAGCTATTGTTCTATCATTATTGAATGTGTTGTAAACAACTTTGCAGGTTGCTTCCCCTGCCCGAGAACATTTAGAGATGGTTGGGGTAACAGAGATTCAAGACAAGCAACCACTCTCAGAACCCAAAAAAGAAGTTGAATCCTTGTGCAGACTTGTGAACATTCGTATTAAAAAGTGTGACCAATTGTTGTATGTATTTCCCTCCCATATGCTTCCTCTGAATCTGCAAGAACTCGAGATAGAAGACTGTGATGAGTTGGAGGTGATATTCTCAAAGGACCCGAAGGAGGAGAAAGAAGCAATCAACGATGACGTCATTGTGTTCCCTCGGTTAAAGAGAGTGAGACGTCTTTGGAATTTGCCTAAGCTCAAAAGTTTCTATACTGAAACGCAAGGCTTCTTCTCCCACAAGGTACAAAGGTCCTTACCCTTTTTTACTTGATCATGCATGGCCATGAACAGCACATAAAAGCGGGCACACATCTATAATCTTGTAGTTTGATTGAAATAGATCCTTAATTGAGAGCCACAACCACCTATGTAGGCTGTACCCAACAACATAATGGAGCCACACCACCTCCTTCGACCAACCCATTGTGAGAAACGACCGTAGTTTGAAGGTGCGGTTCAGTTAGGATTTTGGGTAAGCACAGAGAGGAGAAGGTGATGAAGAGAGGTTGATTGTTGCCATTGGAGAGAGAGAGAGGGGTTATTGGCGAAGGAGACCGAACTGTGGATGGATTGAGTTTCAGATGTGCTGAAGAGCATTTTTGGTTATGGGCCTTGGTCTAGGTGTTTTTTATGTGCTAAAATGGCCCAATCATTCATATTAGATGGTGGCTTGCGATAAAAAACGGATAAATTGAGTCGGAGGACATACTATAAGGATTTTTGCTATAACAAAAACATAAATATTTTTCCTTAAAGTCTAAAGGACATTCTACCCAGAATTTAAAAAAAAAACCCTCCCAGGGTTGACCTGGGTTGAAAGTGTCTAAAACCTTAGGGTACCCTTTATATAAAAGTGCCTAAAACCCTAGGGTACCTTATGAAAGTGCCTAAACCAAAAAAACCTTATAATAGAAAAGTGTACTCTACAACCATATGAAAGTGCCAAAACCCTAGGGTACCTTATGAAAGTGCCTAAAGCCATAGGCTACCCTATAAAAGTATCTAAAACCCTAAATTACCCTATGAAAGTGCAACAAAATTGAAAAACATGGAAAAAAAAAAAAAAGAGACATATTTTGTGTTAGCCAAATAAGGCCCTTGTCTCATTGAAGACAATTTAAATGAAAAAAGACATTTTTGTATTAGCCAAACAAAGCCTTTGGCTCATTAAAGGCAATTTTGTATTTTCATGAATTCTAGATTTTAAAATATTTTTATTAATGGACTCTACACATCATAGAAACTTAGGCAAGCCTAAAACTCCTATGGGGTTGTTTCATTTGAACTTTAGACTAATATGTTATAAAAAATTAGAGTGAGTCTAGTCGAGTAACGATTCTTTAATTGGTCAAAAAATTTCATCGCTAGTATAAAAAAAAATGGGGTCTCTGGAGATTTATGCAATGGTTAACTTTAAGATCTAAATATTAGTCAAGATCTTCAAAAGACAGTTTTTTTTTATACTTTTTTCAAAAAACAATCGCGTTTGAATCACAATTTTTTACTTTTTGATTCCTCTCATCAAGATAAATTAATGGTCTACAAAAGTGGGTCACTTCAGTTCTGGTATTTCCCCAAAGTGGGTCACTTCAGTTCTGGTATTTCCCTCCCAATTCCATCATAGGATTTTGGCAAATTGTTGATTGGGGTGCGTGGGTACGTTGGTGAGGCAACGTGTATGCTTCAGGGGCATTTGAAAGTTGTTCATTTACACATAAATCTGGAGCTACTAGTGCTTATGCCAACGGAGTCTTCGGTCGTTTCTATAGTTTTTTTTTGCTCGGTAAAAGAAACTTTTATAAATCTCGAAAGGTTACATCGAGGGAGAACATCGAAAGCACACGATGCTTACGAGATCAGACAAAGAAGAAAAAGAAAGAAACACTAAAACTAACCATCCAACAGAAGGTTGAACGGATCACCTGACACACTTCAAACACATATTACAATTTCACCTTTCTAATTCCATCACGGAAACCTTTAAAATCCTCCACAGTATATACGTTTGTAGACACCCTATTCTGGACCATCCGGATCAGCACGTTTTCGGTCTTTTCGCCTATTATTATTACCCCAATGATGATAAACGGTTGAAAACTCCCCCGAGATCGATGGAAGGTCGTGAGCTTTGAGCATTGGACCCTCCCCTTTCAAACCATTTCAAGCCTCTTCAAACCCTTCAAGTCCAGAGCCAAATAAACCTCAGCAAAGCCATACCTGGCTTACGCCACCTCTTCCTTGGCGTGCGCCAGGATTTTGCCACGTGTCGGACATCGACCGTTGACTGAGTTTGACCTGGCGCACGGCGGCTTAGAGGTGGCGTACGGAGGGTCAAGGCCGGTCAAATCACCCCTTTTCCGTCACGTGCTTGAAACTTTGTAACTGCCAGGGTACACTGCAGAGCCCCCCTGATCATTCCTCTGCAGGCCCGTTCCCCTCTCTCTCCTACACACCCCATCAAGGCAAGTCCCATGCATTAAATGCATGGGAGGCTACTCCCTTAACCCAACCAGCCCTTAACCCCAGCTGACTGCCCTCCTCTCAGTTCTCTCTCCACCATAAATACCCCCCTTGCATTCATTTGCAAGGGGTTAGCAATATTAACTCCTAGAGTTTCCTTCCCTCTCCTTCATTCTTGTTCTCCCATTGCAAGAGTGAGAGACAGAGAAGCCTCTCACACCCCTCTCTACTTGCCAGTCAACACAAGCCCTTCATCCTCAATCCTCAAAGCTCTCTTCTACTCTTCCATCTCTTGCACCAAAGGTATACCACCTTTGCGCTTCTTTCTGTTTTCAGCCCCTGAGGGGAACCAGAAGGGTCCTGGCTAGTAACTGATACTAGTCCAGGCCCCTCTCTGGTAAAATAAATCAATCGTGATGGCCAAGCCATGGCGCACGCCACCTTATTTAGGCCGTACGCCACCTTGGGCTGTACGTGCACAGTTGGCGTGGGGATCATGGAAGGCCTATTTATTGCTCTTTTCCTTTATGTTGTCACTCCCCAGCATGTTAATAACCAGCTTATTGTTTTTTCTGTACTTAGAGCTTTTAATGTAGCTTTCAATATTTGTGTTCTTTTGCTTTATAAGGCCTCTGGGATATTTCTGGTCATGTTCCAGAGCCCAGATGATGTAAAGCCAAACCTTGGTCACAACACAAGCCTGGCGTACGGCTCTCCAGGGGTGGCGTACGGCGAGCTTGTGACAGACCAGCGCATGGTCCTTACATCATAGATCAATCCCGACCTCTTTTTCCTCCCCACACTGTTTATGGGGTCTGCCTTGTTATTTTCATGGCTCTTAGCCATTTCTTATACCTGCCTGCCTGTAATTTGTACTCAAAGCTATGTTGATTGACTGTGTGGTTTGTCCTGGGTGTGCGCTGGTCCCTTCCAGAGCCCAGAGGGTTGAGAATAGGAGCCGTGAGGAATCAGATAGGTAGTGTACGCCAGCCCATAGGTGGCGTGCGCAGGGTCTACTGGCGTGTAGTGGTTCTGCCATTGCGTGCCAGCATGTCATCTGCTCACGTGCCCGACGAGCAGCGTACACCACCTCACTGAGCTCTTTTACAGTGCTTGTTCTCAATCTATGTTCTTACGTTTATTTCAATCTAAGCAAGCAAACCATCATCCATAAGCATTTTTGTCATATAAACTGCAAGCTGTTACAGTATTAATCCCCATTAACTGTTCCCCCGCCCTAACTGGCTAAAGAATGATCGAATGAGAGAAAAATGCAAACGTTTTACAAAATGCCCGAGTAGAGACCGATCTCCGGATTGGGCGAGAGGGGGTGCCATAAAACCCTTCCTCTCTCGTAACCTGGCTCCCGAACCTCAGATATCGAAGGTGACGACGGACCAGTCTATGCCTCTTCCAAATCAAATCAAACCCTTTTTCAAATCAAATCAAAAACGTAGCAAACGTTCTCGAGTTCGGTTCCTTGGGTGCCTCACCGCTAAAACCCGAGTGGCGACTCTGAATCGAAGCGTTTCGCCGCGCCGTATTTTCCAAAGAGGGCCGCAAACCAAAATCGGGCGATTTTCGGGGGCGCGTGCCCACAACGTTGATATCAAACTTCACCTTAATCCACATCGCAACTCTGGTTTTGATCACCTCACCCACTTGCCCTACTCCTGTCGATGCATTATTGAACACGTAGTCATTCCCCGGCAACCACAATGACCAAATTGTAGCAAAGAATGTTGTTTCCTACAAATGATTCTCCAAATTTTTAAAACTATTGTCAAACCACCACGTAAAGAGAGCATCCAAAGATTGAGGACACACCCATCTCACATGCCACCAATCCAGATCAAAGACCAAACATCCCATGAGAATTTACAATGTAAAAAGGTGCTGGGGTGTCTCCAAATGCATAGAACACAACGGGCAAAGTGCTGAATTGCCTTCAAGGATCATGTTTCTACTTTGAAGCACAGATCTAGTAGCCACTCTATCTTGAAGGGCCATCCACGCAAAAATCTCCACCTTAGGAGGGCTGAGATTTTTCCAGATTGTTTCCAATACCGGATTTCTTGCATTTTCGGACTGTTCCCATTTGTTGTACACTGATTTCACCAAGAAACAACCATCAAAGGTCCACCTCCATTTCAACAAATCGCTTTTAGAATGATCCAAAGTCACTGCATGAAGTCTTTGTTGTAAATCCTCCAGTTGTTGAATTTCCCAATCATACCGAATTCTTCGGAATAGCAAATTCCAATTCCCCACTCCACTACCACCTTTCACGACATTGATCATCTCATTTTTTTGCAATGACTTGAGGTAAAGACGTGGGAACTCCTCCTTAAAAGTAGTGTCCCCCATCCACGTATGGTGCCAGAAGGAAATTTCCTGTCCGGAATGAACCTGCCGTCTAAAACCTTTTTGGATAATAGTCCCAATACATGAGGATGCCTCCCCTACCGAACAAATGTCCCTCCAGATATTCGAAACCACGTTAGACACAGGCAAACTGGGTAACCAACAGCCTTGCTCCAGATTGTATTTATGTTTAATAACCTTCACGCAAAGGGAATCATAGTCCTTATAGAACCTCCACCACCACTTGGCCAAAAGAGCAAGATTTTGAGAAATCAAATTTCACTCCTAACCCACCATATTCCTTCTTTTTAGAAATCATCTCCCATTTAACCAAATGAAGCTTTTTCTTGTCCACCGTAACGCCCCAAAAAAACTTTCTTTGGATTTTCTCTAACCTCTTTGCTACCGAAATTGGCATCTTGAAAAGGGACATGAAGTAGATGGGTAAGCTGCCAAGGGAGGAATTAATTAAAGTAAGTTTACCTCTAGAAGAATTATATCTACTACGCCACACAGACAGCCTCTTTTCCATTCTAGCTAGCAACCACTGGATCCCACGTTTTGATTCTAGAGGGGTTAGCACCCAACAGCAAGCCCAAGTACTTGATTGGCAAGTGATCAACTTTGCACTCCATAATCCGAGCTAGGGAGATGACATCCTGATGAGGAATGTTCACTCCACACAGTGAACTTTTGGAGAAATTAATCTTAAGTCCATACATGAGTTGGAAACATCTAAGAATTCTTTTGATATTGGCCATCTCTCCCCTGTCATTGTGTTACAAAACATAATCATATCATCCACAAACTGTAGGTGTGAGACTATTACCCCATTAGCCCCAATTCTAACCCCTTTAATAATATTCAGTTCCTTAGCTCTTTCCAGCAAGATGTTCAGCCCTTCGACAACTATGTTGAAAAGAAAAGGGGACAATGGACCCACTTGACGAAGGCCTTTTTGAATCTGAAATTCTCTTGACGGTGAGCCATTGATCAACACTGACATTGATACCGAAGACACACATTCCTTCATCCAACGACACCATTTTTTCCCAAATTCCATTTTAGTCAAAAGATCTAAGAGAAATCCCCAATTGACGCAATCATAAGCTCTTTCAAAGTCAATTTTGAGAATAAGGCCCCCTTGAGAACTATTCTTCCAACTATGAATAGCCTCATTTGCTATAAGCACTCCATCCAATATCTGTTTGCCCCCAATGAAAGCTGCTTGGGACTCCCCAATTACAGATGGTAAGAGAATTTTTAATCTATTAGCCAATACTTTGGAGAGCACCTTATAGACCCAACCCACCATGCTTATGGGTCTATATTCTTCAAAAGATAATGGACAATCAACTTTAGGAATGAGAGAAACAACAGTCGAGTTGATACCTTTTGAGAGTTTGCCGTTAGAATGAAATTCAGAGAAGAATTGCAGAGCAGCAAACCCTTCATGAATTCCCATCCTTTCTTCACAAAGGAAAAATTAAACCTGTCTGGACCCGGGGCCTCTAAATTGCTGCATTGCTTCACGTCATCCAAGATCTCCCCCTCTTCAAACAATCTGCTACAATGAGCTGATTTATCCGGAGCTAATTTCATTTGGAAAGTTCCCCCCAGCATTGGTCTAAATTCTCTTTCCTCATGAAAATTCCTCCTGAAATGATCAATTGCAGCCTCCTTAATATCCTTGGGATCTTCCATCAGTGTACTATTCACCTTTACTGTGCCCACCATGTTTCTCCGAAACCTATTGTTCGCAATGGCTCGGAAGTATCTAGTGTTCTTATCACCCAATTTCATCCAGTTCACTCTCGATTTTTGTCTCCACAAGGATTCTGTCAATCAGGAAAATCTCCAAAATTCTGACTTGGACTTACACCTTGAGTCTCTCTCTCATCTGCACTGAGCTGTCTCTCCTCAGCAATCAAGTCAAACTGATGGAGTTCTGCTTCTGTTATCTGTAAGGCTGAATTTACATCCCTAAACTCCTCTTTGTTCCATACCTTAAGCTTCTCCTTGATAGCCCTACATTTCTGCAAAATCATGTAACCAGCCCATCTACTCACCTGCGTATTCTCCCAAGTGTCCTTAGCAATATCCATGCATTTCGGATTCGATAGCCAAATATCCATAAATCTGAAGGTTTAGGGCCCCAATCTCTGCCATCATCTAAGAGAACGATCGGGCAATGATCCGAGATTGGTCTATGAAGCCCCCATTGCAAAACTTTGAATTTCTCCATCCACTGCGGTGATATGACGAATCTATCCAAATGACTGTGAATTGCATGGTCTTGATAGTTTGTCCATGTGAACTTCCTACCCAACATTGGTAGATCAATGAGCTCCCTATTATTATAGAATTCCAAAAAATCTTTCATTCCTCTTTCCAACCTCTGACAGCCCATCCTTTCAGTGATAGCTTTAATTTCGTTAAAGTCTCCCCCAATACACCACGGTGTAGGAGAGTTAATTTTTAAACCTAACAGCTTCTCCCACAAAATTCTTCTATTAGCCACATCATTAGGCGCATAAATATTAATCAAAGTGCAAGGAAAAACATTGATAATCACACCCTGCAGCATAATAAACGATCTATGGGTAATTACATAGTCAGCTTTGAAAAATTCTTTATTCCATATCACTAATAGACCTCCTGAAGCCCCTATTGCACTTGAGCAGGAAAAATCAAAATTCCCACGGCCCCAGATTTTTTGAATTGCAAAAATGTCTACGTTCTCCAATTTTGTTTCTTGGACAAACACCACATCAGGTTTTCTTTTTTTGATTAACTTAAAAAGGAACCGCTTTTTTACCGAACTCCCCAAACCACGTATATTCCATGAGATAATCTGCATTAAAGAATTAAACCCAAAGACATACACAACAACCGAGAATAGAGGGCTCTATCCTCCAGCTTCTCTCTCAAGCATGAGAGAGTATTCCTGAGATTCAATTTCAATCATAGTGCGAAGAATTACCTCATCATTTGGTTGAAAGTTAATACCCAACTGACCTCCAATCGCCATTGTAGAACTGACTTCTCTGCATACAATTGAATTGCTCTGAAGTGTTTCCCTTGACGAAGAAGAAAATTGCGTCACTAGCTCCGGATTTCTGCTCGACTGCCTCGTGGAGAAGGAGCAGGTTGGAGAGTTGACGCCTGCGTCTTCTCCTACAGCCGCTTCATTGAGATCCACCATCAAATTGATGCTTGGGATTTGAGATAATCTCACTAATTCAGTTGGGTCTTCATCAATTTCATCTCCCCCGTTACCCATCGCTGCTTCTCTTCCACCCCCTAGGGCTAGAATTTCCTATTGATTTTCCCCCAAATTTGTGTGGAACTCTTTTTGACCTTCCTTGTCTTTATCCGACACAAATATATGGTTAAAAGAATTGGGCTTGTCATTTATAAAGCCCAAACTATTCTCACCATTGCCAGGTACATATACCCCTTCAACTATGGATCTAACTTTTGTTCCTTCTTGGGCCAGACAATTCTCCTTAGTTAATGACTTATTGTGGGCCACAAGGCCCACATCCACCTCAGTCTCCTCTACCGAAGCCTCAACTTGAGATTCAAAATCCCCACAGCTGTCTTGCGTGTCAGCTTCCTCAAGCATTAAATGCTCTATTGCAAATTCATGCTTTGATCCCGCCGACCCATGTCCAGCTTTCCCAGCCGACTTGTCCCATCCTTCACCAACCACCAAGCTTCTATTGGTTGTTTTTTCTTTGAGCAGCTCCACGTCATCATCATCTTCTTTCTCTCTGCCGGTTACCGTCTTCCAACTAGGTTTAGCTGGAATTATGGATCCAAATCCCTTCTTCATGGCCGAGGATAGCAGGCTTCCACTTCATCAGGATTGACAAAGGACGAGACCTCAGAGATCAATACTGCATACGTCACTCCCTCAATCTCAATATGAATCCTTTTATCAATTTTTTGAATCTCCTCCGTAGCTATTAAAACTTTTGCTTCCGCAAATGACCGATCATTGAGAGTTTGTTCATCTAGCATAATGAAAGAACCCCAAATCTCAGCAATCTAAATAAAAGTTTTTGCATTCCATACGTTTAATGGTACACCTTTACAGCTTAACCAAGCAAACCTCTCTAGGCAACCCGGTTCCCCCCTCCAAGGTTTGACATTATCAAACCAAAGTTTCACCCACTGTCCCTTAATCATCTCATCCCTAATCTCTTGGCTTTGGAACGTTAATAGTACAGCCCTGCCTCCCATGGATCGAAACTGAGCTACTTCGTTTGTCTCCATACTAAAGCTTACTTCCAATTACTTTAAAGATACAACTCGGTGCATAATTGCCACCGCACTCTGATGAAGCCACCCATTTGCACTGGGTTTGACATGTAACAGGATCTTTTGATCATCTCCCCTTTTTGATGACTCTCCTTTTAAAGCTTGAGCAAAAGATCTGTCATGTCCAATAAAATTTCTTTGAGGCTCTGTCTTCCCATTTTCCTGCACCACACCTTTGCCCGGCCTCTGTTTTGGAAGCACCCCCTGCCTCTGAGCAAGCTACGAATGAACTCTGGTATGATGCACTCTGGGCATCTCTACATTGTGGCCAAAGCATGCTTCTTTTACAAACAAACGTTCATTATCCACTCAAATGCCATTCATTCTTGAGACTGCCATACCCGCTGCCGTAGGACAATCATATGTAACAAACCCAAATTTTTTGCCCATGCGTTTACTCCTTTTATGGGGAATAAATGCATCTCTAACTACCCCAAATTTGTTGAAAGTCTTCTTCAGCCAAATATGGTCCTTGAACTCAGGGATATTGTCCACATACAGTGTGAAGGTCTCCTTGTTCCCTGGGAGGCGGGGGGGCTGCTGTGCCCGTTTCTGGGCCTACCCCGGTCTCGTTCCGATGATCGGAATCGTTCACTTTGTAGAGTTCATCGAGTAGAACAATTATACAAAAAATCAACTTAATTGGATATCATTAAGTGCTTGATCGGAGCCCATATAACTCTCAGTCCATGGGTTACAGTGGATTTGATCCAGTGTTTCGGATTCATTCTTTTTAAAATAAAAAGGTTCCGATCAGGTACTTAATGATATCCAATTAAGTTGATTTTTTGCATAGCTATTCTACTCGACGAGCTCTACAAAATGAACAATTCCGATCATCGGAACGAGATCGGGGTGGGCCCAGAAACGAGCACAGCAGCCCCCGCCTCTTGTTCGGTGCCCTTAACTTATTCTAAGCCCTGTGATTTCTAATCACCGGAGTCCAGCCCACTCCCTCCTCTTCTTCTCCTCCATACAGGCCTTTGCGAAATCCTCGCCCACTTTCTCTCTCACTATATCTCTCTCTCTCCATTAAAGCTAGCATAGGTCGCTTCTATCGTTGACAGTCCATCCTTCCCTAATGCTCCTAAACAACATCATCAATCCTTCCCTAATGCTCCTAAACAACTTCATTGAAAATTTATATTATTTAGTATAGATTTGAAATACTTGATTATTTAAGTAATTATTGCGTATGGAATAGGTAAGTTTCTTTTTTTTGATCTGCAAAATCTTTTATTAAAAATGGGGAGAGGGGAAAGGGGAATACAACCAAAAGTTGGAAAACACACCAAGTGAGCTGAAACCCAACCGCCTGAGGTTTAAATAGGTAATTATACCCGTTTAATGTTTAAGTTTGCAAACTTTTGATTGAAACTTAAGATGGTACGATCTTTACATACATATATGATTACAATAATAAGGGCAATGTAAGAATATTATTAGTTTATACGGCTTTGATTTCATAAATGGTTAATTTTATACATT
The DNA here is from genome assembly GCA_019656275.1 of Rhododendron kiyosumense. NCBI lineage: Eukaryota > Viridiplantae > Streptophyta > Magnoliopsida > Ericales > Ericaceae > Rhododendron > Rhododendron kiyosumense. The sequence continues at coordinate 117,522 of BPLS01028171.1, forward strand.
AAAATAGTACTTCGTAGTGTTAATTTACCAAATGCAATGGAAATTAAGTGCAACAAATTAATATGTCATGGTGTGTCTGAATATCCAATTCCAAGAGCTAGCTCTTACAAAAAGTGGAATTTAGAAGAATGAAAGGTGATCGGATTGAGTCAACATGGCTACCATAGCTCTTCAAGTTTTGAGACTCGAATCTCGTGCTTATGAGCAGAGATGGGTTTTACCTAGAGCATGATTGGACCTCATTATTATTCATTCGATCACTAATGAATGTTATGTAAACAACTTTGCAGGTTGCTTTCCCTGTCCTGGAACATTTGGATTTTTCGAATTTAGATAAGATAACAAGGATTTGGGACAACCAACCACTCTCAAAACAAGAAAAAGAAGCTAAATCCTTCTCCGAACTTAAGGACATTATTGTTGATGGTTGTAACCAATTGGAGTATGTATTGCCCTTTTATATGCTTCCTCAGTTAAAGAATCTGCAAGAACTGCGTATATGGGGTTGTAGGAAGATGGAGGTGATAATCTCAAACAACCAGAAGGAGAAAGAAGCCACCAACAACAATGATATCATTCAATTCCCTCAGTTAAAGACCCTGCAACTTGGTTTGTTGCCAAATCTCAAAAGTTTCATGTGTAGAGAAACGCAACTCTTGTTCTCCAATAAGGTACAAATTAAGCTCTTTACCCTTTTCACTTAATCCTTTAGTTTCATCGCAATTAGAAAAAGAGTAGTTGATCCGAAATTAATTGAGATTCCCAATTTTATTAGGAAAATTAGTTTATCGTGTAAACTTAACAGATGGCCCAAAACTATCTACGGAAATTTTCCCGAGTCAATGAATCCGTAGACCAATTTAATGATTACATTTGTCTCTACATTGCCATTTGGTCTGGATTATTTTTAAATTTGAAACGTATTCCTACGGTTATCACATACCAATTCCACCATACGTATACGGTAAACCAGCAAAACCAGTAGAAATGTAGAATGTCAAAAATTCTGAACTGGAATATTAAAGTTGGGAAAGACTACAATACATACCCCTTATTTGGGTGTGTATCATATGCACTCCCAAAATGTTATGAAATATAGAAAAAATGTTACAAATCGTATTGCTAAAAAGTTACGAATCGTATAAAGGTTACGATATACACCAAAATGTTATGAATCATAATGAAAATGTTACGAATCGTACTGCTGAAAAGTTATGAATTCTAGAATAAAAGTTACGAAACATGCTAAAATGTTATGAATGAACCATAAAATAAGTGCATATGGTACACCCTTTAAGGGGTGTGTATTGTAGACTTTCCCATAAGTTTCAGGAAATTAATTAAAACTGCTAAAGAAACCAAACTACTCGAGTGTGAGCTCATGTTCGTTTGTTAAAAACTTATTCGAGATTGTTTGCTTATGAAACAAATCAAGCTTGAACTTTTTTCGAAAGTCGTTAAGGTTTCAAACCAAGCGCTTGAACAAGCTACTACTTGTTTCGTTCGTCTAATATGTATAAAAAAAATTAAGCTACTCAAGATCATCTTGTGTTTAGCTTGATTAAAAGTCAATTGCTATGTGATTAGAGTTAATTCGTTTTTCCGAAAAAAATAGAGAGGAGGAGAGAAGAAAGAAGACTTTTTTTTAATCGACGAAAAAGAGAGAAGACGTGTACTCCATTGTTTCTTCGATTATAGTGCACTGGTGTGACTCCCATGATTTTTTCTCACGTTGAGGTTTTCCGGCCACGTATATCTATGTGTCTTTTGTGTTTCTATTTCATAGGCATTATTTTCATTTGCCATGTGATTTATGTGATCGATAGTTTTCAAGTTCTGAGGGGCTAGAATTATACAATTATTCTTATGATCTATCCTTGGGTAAGGTCTAAAACTATACAATTTTATCCCAAGGACGGGGGAGTTTCAAGTTTTTACATGCATAATTTAATTTCGGTAAATTTATTAATTATTAATATTTTATATTTTTATGATTTTATCAGTTTGTACATTTTTTGGTTTTACATGCAAAGTAAAATTCTAATTTTGGTATATTTTTTACAATTTTGTTATTTTGTGAATGATTGTTAGGCCATCAGTGATTTATGTCATCCATAGTTCTCCTAGTTTTGAGACTCGAATCTCATGCTTATGAGCAGAGATGGGTTTTAGAGCTTGATTGTAAACAATTTTGTTATTTTTTACAATTTTGTTATTTTGTGAATGATTGTAAACAATTTTGCAGGTTGCTTTCCCTGTCTTGCAAAGTTTGTATTTTTGGATTTTAGATAAGATAACAAGGATTTGGGACAACCAACCACTCTCAAAACCAGAAAAAGAAGCTAAATCCTTCTGCCAACTTACGGAGATTTTTGTTGATGGTTGCAATCAATTGGAGTATGTATTGCCTTTCTATATGCTTCCTCAGTTAAAGAATCTGGAAAAACTCACTATATGGAACTGTAAGGAGATGGAGGCGATAATTTCAAACAAGCCGAAGGAGAAAGAAGCCACCAACAACAATGATACCATTCGATTCCCTCAGTTAAAGACCGTTTTGTTTTGGGATTTGCCTCTCAAAAGTTTGATATATAGTGAAACGCAACTCTTCTTCTCCAACAAGGTACAAATTCCTATTTACAGTGGGCACACATGCATGTATATAATCCTGTAGTTTCATTGCAATTACAATTTAGGCAAATTAGTTTATCGTGTAAACTTAACAAATACCTGAAACTAAACCAATTACTGCCCAATTTAATACTAATTACATTGTCTCTACATTGCTAATTTGGTATGTATTATTTTTACAATTTTGAAAACTAGTCCTACGGTTATCACAGCAAAACTTACAGAATGTCAAAATTTTTGAACTGTATTAAATTTTCCGGAAATTAGGACTTCTAGAGAAACCAAGCTACTTGAGTTTGAGTTCATGTTTGTTCGTTAAAAGATCATTCAAGATTGGTTTGTTTAACTCTTTTTCGAAAGTCGTTAGCTACTACTTGTTTCGTTCGTCTAATTATGTATAAAAAAAAAAAACTTAAGCTACTCGAGATCGGCTCGTGTTTGAAGCTACTCGAGATCGGCTCGTGTTTGGCTTGATTAAAACTCTGTTCCTATGTGATTATGGTTTTTCATTTTTTAGAAAAAAACAGAGAGGAGGCGAAAGAAAACTATTCTCAGAGAGAAGAAAGAAGACCTTTAATTTTTTTTATCGGCAAAAAAAGAGAGGACGTGTACTCCATTGTTTCTTCGATTATACTGCACTGAAGTGGCTTTCATAATTTTCTTGCGTTGAGATTTTCCACGTATATCAAGGTGTCTTTTGTGTTTTTGTTTCATGGGCACTATTTTCATTTGCCATGTGATTTATGTGATTGATAGTTTTCAAGATCCGCAGGGGCGTTTAATTTGGATTTTTCGTGGAGTTCAATTTCTAACACCATTCCTTGCGACCGTTCTAAAAACATGCATTGTAGTAAGATAATGAATACCATAAAAGATTTAATTGAAGCTTTCCTTAAAACAAATTGGTTTTAGGAGTGGTAATGGAACAATGGTCCTGACAATTAGTCGTGACATTGTGTTTTATCCTACATATACGTTTTGTATTTGTCCACGACCATGTAATATAGCGAATGGCTTTATCATGGGTTGCAATACTAAAATGATACTCATACAAGAATCTAAACACAACGCCAAATACAACCTCTCTCATACATATGAGTTCCACACACACTACTATGTATGAACCCTACATATATGTGAGAGGTTGTGTAAGTTATTGTGTTTAGATCGTTGTGTGAGTATAAGTTTTGTGATTACAATATATCCATATCTCGTAATCTGTTGGCTTTATAGGTTTTGCGATTATCCTATTAGATTAGATTAACATGACTCAATAATCGCGTGAAACGTTAATTTTAATTATTAACATAACTTATTCACTTAATTAATTACTAACGACACGCTAACATCAATTTTGTTGCAGGATGTATTCCCAGTGTTGGAGGAAATAACACTATACCCTCCAGGTACTTTAGAGTTTCTCCGAAACGAGACCTCTACGAAAGAGGTATCCATGGAGGTTAGGATTTTTACTTGTTTCTGTGTCACATAATAAACACTTGTTTGTGGATATTTACCAAAAACAATTCGACTAATGCTTCAAATTTTGAATTTCTTTTTTACCTTCGAACTTTTCCACTTTCTGGATTAGGAATGCGGTACAAGTGGTAAAGAAAGTGACCATAATGGTCAAGAACTTAACGAAGATTTAAAGACTCCTACGAAAGAGATATCCATGGAGGTTAGTATTTCTAATTTGTTTCTTGTGTACTTAATAAACACTTGTTTGAGAATATTTATCATTAACTATTGAATTGGAGGTATCTGTACAGGTTAGGATTTTTAAATTGTTCTTATGTCACTTAATAAAAAATTGTCTGTGAATAATTATCCGAAATTATTCAACTGATCCTTCGAATTTTTGAATTTTTTTTTTTTTTTTTTGAGGTAGCTTCTAAGTTTTCCAGTCTCTTTGGATTAGGAATGTAACACAAGTGGCAAAGAAAGTGACCATAGTGGTGAAGAACTTGATGAAAATTTAGAGACTCCTGCGAAAGAGGTATCCATGGAGGTCAGTATTTCTAACTTGTTTTTGTGTACTTAATAAACACTTTTTTGAGAATATTTATCGTAAGGGTACATTTTACAAATGGTCCCTCTAGTTTGCACGAATTCTCATTTTCGTCCCTCTAGTATCAATTGTGTTACTTTTAGCCCTATAATTTGCATTCTATCTCAATTTCGTCCCTCTCGCTTACAGAGTTAAAGAAACAAACAGAATTGGAGAACAAAATTGTCATTTTCCCTCACAGAGGGACTAAATTGAGATTTCATGCAAACTAGAGGAACAATTTCTACAATTTTATTTTTTACTTTTGTTTTTTGTAAATAAATTTAAAATACATCATATGTAATATATTTCTCATCTCATTTTATATTGAATAGTCAAAATATGTTGAAAATTTTTAAAGTTTTTATTATATATATCACAAAAAATATGAGAAAATTTGAAAAACAACCCCTATGTTAAATGTCTTGGTAATGTATTTTTTTTCAATTGAATTTTCACTCTCGTTTTTTTTTTGTCACATGATTAAAAAGAAAAAGTTGTTAAGTAGTATTTAGAAATTTTGTAATTGTGTTTAATTAAGCAATGAAACACTATTGAATATTAAGAGATCAAATACATTAAAAAATGGGTATAAGTGTATATATTTTGGGACTTACTCATAAGATCACTCATATAACAAAAAAACACGGATTTTGAATAATTTTTTTATCGAGTGAAAAAATAAGGAGATTATAAGAACATGATACAAAGACAATTAGCTAAGGAGTTGATTTGTGCATTTTCTAATATTTTTGTAATGTGTAATGAAATATAAATTTTTTCAATATAGTTTGATTACCCAATAAAATAATTCCATTGTCAAATACATTACTTATGGTATTTTTTATTTTATTTGCAAAAAAAAGACAGTAAAATGTAAAATTTTAAAAATAGTCCCTCTGGTTTACATAAAAATCTCAATTTAGTCCCTCTATGAGAGAAAATGATAATTTTGCCCTTCAATTCCGTTTGTTTCATTGATGGCGTCAGGGAGCGGGACAAAATTGAGATGGAATGAAAATTATAGGGTTAAAATTGATACAATTAATATTAGAGGGATGAAAATGAGAACTCATGCAAACTAGAGGGACCATTTATAAAATTTTCCCTTATCGTAAATTATTCAATTTTTTTTTTTTGAATCAGTAAATTATTCAATTGATGCTTCAAATTTGGATTATTTTATTTTATCTTCTAAGTTTTCCACTTTCTTTGCATTAGGAATGTGGTACAAGTGGCAAAGAAAATAACCATAATGATGAACAAGGCTGAAGATCATGATGATGGTATATATATATATATATATATATATATAGTAAAATTATACAATAGTGCGGGAGTACCGCCATATGCTACTCCGAACCATTTTACAATTATACATTTCTAAAGGGTCTATCACTTAGTGTATGGATCTCACATGAATGTGTGGTTGAAGTCTGGTTACTATTTTGCTATTTTTCTTTCTTCTCTCACAGCCTACGCCCAAACATAATCATGTCACTTGCTGTTATTAAAGAATTATCATAGCAATATTAACGATACAGCCTCTGACTTGATTTTTTTAACCGAGTCTTCCGGGGGTTTTCTCTTAATTTTCATTGGATTTGGGTCAAATTTTTGGATTATTCGTTCGACTGGAAGGAAGTAATGGGAAAAGGAAAAAGTATAAACCAAAATCGAAAACTTTTGTGTATTTAGCGCCGTATTAGATGAACTTTTTTCTATATGAGTCTAAATTTCTATATTTTTCTTATTCCTCTCATCATGACAAAAGATTTGAGGTACTAAATTATGATGAAAAGCTTAAAAAGAAGTAGCTAAAGATTAAATAATTCCGCTTGTCCTCCCCAAAGAGTAAATTAGTTCAAACAGCCTATTCATATGATCAGTGTAGTAGGACATGCTTAAAAAGTTTCAAGAAAAATTTCAACTGTAGTCTTAAATTTACCGAAAAAAAAGTTTATAAAATAGTTGCTGTTTTCTGCTTCTATTATGTCCTAATGAATATCATGGCTTATAGTTTCTTAGATAATTACGATCAATATATTTTGTACGTGCAACAGGAAACCTAATGTTGTGTTTTACTTTTGCCCCTTTCATCAGTAGT
>BPLS01028174.1:0-11907 GCA_019656275.1 Rhododendron kiyosumense
ATTATCATCAATGCTATTCTTAAAGCCAAATCTTGAACTTCAAATTATGGTGATTTATGTTCATTAGGTTTGTGACTCTCTTATAATTCTTTTAAGTTTCTAATTTTTCATTCATTGAGTTCCGCTCTTAATGCTTTATTTTTCTTTTATGAGTCGGAGGATTTTCATAGTTTGTTTGTTTTGATTTTGAAGGTTGAATCATAACTGGAGCTTCGAAGTATCGGTGGGGGGACTTTGTGTAAGTTTTTTTTCCATTCATTTTCTCATGCATTTTGACTCTGAAGTGGTCTTTTGTAGTGCATCTTACAATATACCGACCTAGTTAGATATTGGTACATGATCACTACGTGTTTGATAAAAACCTTTAGTGAAAAACCTATTTTGACTGATAATTCTAAGTCATCAATTAACTTTAACGAAGAGTTTAAGCATCTAAATCCTTCACTGGATAGTATTTTCATTTCTTTTTTAATTGATACGCAATGTCTTTGATGCAATTCAAAAAGGTTGATGTGAGTAACTGTAGAAAGACTTCCTTAATACTTGAATGTAAGTTGTTCAATAGTTTTGAGTGGAGGATTGTTAATTCCATCAAAGATTTGCTCTATTGTGACCTTATATCAATTTTTTTTCAATCTTTGTATGAATAACTGAATACACTTAAGTTGTTAGGTTTAATGTTTGCGTTTTCTCCTCTCTCTCTCTCTCTCTCTCTTCTTTTTTCGGGTACTTCGTATACACGTTTGGTGGAACATAGAGCTATCCTAATGGCTTAAAATGATTTTATTTATCTGCTAATCTAATTCCTGTTATATCCTAAACCACTAAGTCTAAAAGTTTGTCTGTGAAGGAAATCTATTAATGATCTTCGTGGGATTTTTACGGGAATCACAGCTGATGTAGTTGTTGTCTCTGTGCATTAAAAAACAAGTTAGAATTGTGCCAGTATCCTGTGAATCTAAGCAAGGATTCAGATGTGTATCGAGGTATGTAGCTGTGGTACAGTCTTTTCATTAGCTTGTTTAGGCTGCTCTAGACCTCTAGAGACAAGGCTCATAGAACTCTTTACTCTCTACTCCGCTCTGTATAACAGTCTCTCCATATATGTTTTTTGACTGCAATGGTATACAATTTCGACCTCTTCATGAAAAAACTACGATTGGATTTTTTGCATTTCTTTGTTCTTCCTTTTTTGCATGCATTTGTTATTGACTCTGTTGAGATTTGTCTCACATAAGTTAATTATCTCCTCCAAAACTAGTATATGAGCCTGGGCGGCCTCTCCACTCTTTGCCAATTGGTTTGGAGTTGGATGCTTTAATATGGTATCAGAGCTAGGCTTTCGGAGACTTTTCCCCTTTGTTTGTGCCATAGTTGCACTTTATTTCATTGTGATCCGTGTGTTCCGGATCCTTTGTTTACCTCTCCACGTGCGAGTCAGGGGTCGCACGTGCGGGGGAGTGTTGGGATTTGTCCGACATCGGTTAATTATCTCCTCCAAAACTAGTATATGAGCCTGGGCGGCCTCTCCACTCTTTGCCAATTGGTTTGGAGTTGGATGCTTTAACAGACTCCAGCTCACTACATGTTTGATGGAATGCCCCACCATATGTAGACGTCATTGGTTTTTTGACAAATTGGTTGTTGCTTACAAAAGAAATGTTTACAATGTTGGTCAAATTGGGTAAACTGAGACTTTTTTTCATTCTTTTCAATATGCTTCCTTAATATAGGTTCTTGTGAGTTGCCGACTTTAGGATAAGCATTCCATTTATATTTTTCGTACATTCCAGGTACATTGGTGATTGTATGGGTTAGGGTTAGGGTTAGGATTATAATCACCCTCTAATGTTGAAACATAGATAGATGAGTACAAATTCACAGTGCAATTGTTCTTGATGCTAATTCATTTTTTTCTTTCTAGGTACAATTGGTGATTGTATTGTTTAGGGGCAAGATTGTAATCACTCTCTAATGCTCTCATCACTAGGACTATGATCATCCTCCTAATGGCTAAAATGATTGCTATATTAATTCGTATCCAATGAATTGCTCTTCTCTCATCCAATTGCTGAAAACAATTTCTCATCCCACTTCAATGTCACCTAAAACTCACTCATTTTGACATAAAGCTCTCCCTGACCAAGATCTCCTTCCTTTTGCACTATCTTTCCAAGATCTCCCTTCTTCCCTCTCTCCCCCTCTCTCCTAGTTTCAATTCAAGACGCTACAAGTTCATAGGGATCTAAAATTTTCATGTTTTAGGTTTATTTCTTGAATCTTTTCCTTTTATAGGTTTTGTCATTTAGATGTTGGCTAAAGATTTAGCTACCCATGTTGTAGATGTAACTCCTTTGTTCCATTGGTGGATCCAGAGATCATTCGCAGAATAAGGTTGCGAATGGTGAAGCATCTCTAATCTTATTGTCTACAGGAAATGCTTGCAGGAGAGTTGCCTGCTTGAACAAGTGTTATGGTGTACTTTACCTTAACGAGTGTATATGTGAGAAGGGCAGGAGTTGTTTGAGCTTTTTTTTTTTGGTGGGTTTAGTATGTGATAGTTATGTGAATGCAACGTGTTTGTATGGATATTGTGGAAACTTGTTTGTTTAGTATGTGATTATTTGATGGATATTTGGATCAATCTACATGGGGGCCTGAAAAACAACTTGTTTGTATGGATATTGTGAAAACTTCATATCCGGCCCAAAAGCAATTGGGAATGAGTGGAGGGTCCCTCATGTTATTAGGTGATTTCTAATTCCACACCCAAGCATTGTGGGACTGTTCTCCCCCGCCGGGGCTAACTTCTAAAATTAGCTTTACCCCTCATTGGCTATTAAGTGCCTCCGGAGTCCATATATATATATATATATATATAATTTTATGCCTTTGATTCCATATTAACTTGAAAATTATAAAATTTGGTTCTTTCACCTCACGTCGTGGCAGTGAACTGGTAGTTCAGTATTGTAGTTTGGTTTTATGTGTTTGTTGTTTACACTTCATTCAAACATTTCAATATGGTGCAGGTGTGTCAAAAAGAATTCTGTTTCGTCCTAGGGCGGGGCTCCTGATTCCATGTTGCAATGAAGAGAAGCCAACTCCAGGATGTTGGTGGTGATAGTTATTTTAGGTATGCTGTGTAACTTCATGCTTAACTGGTGGCAAGGTTGTGTTCGTCCAAATTTCTATTAAATATTTTATTATCTCAAAAATTGATTTGCAGAGATAAGCGGAAATCGCCTGCTACAAATTGCACTCCTTACAACCCAATTGGTGTTGATTTACTTGTGAGCACAAGAATGGTTAATCACTCACCTAGAGCTTCCTCCTGTCAAAGAAGATGGGATACTGCCGGCACTCTTAATTCAAGTGCTATTTCAACGTAATCTTGTAACTTGCTACTACTGCATTGGGTTGTTCTGGTCGGCTATGGGTATGAGACTTCATCAGCTTAAATTCAAAGTTGTAGATTCTGAGAATTTTGATATTGCTTTGTGTTGACCAATTTTGCTCTGTGGCAGTTGCTTACCTATCCTGCCCCATTGTGCCCATTGTTTCTTGATGATAACGATGGGGAGGGCAAGTCTTGTACTTTATTTCAAGCTCTCTGATACTTTTGAAAAAGATGTCTCTCCGCAATTTTTGGACAACATCAAGGTACATTGCTTGAATATGCCTCTTCAGGAACTAATAGCCAGTTCTTCTTAATTTGATACTCTTGGTCCAATAGTTAGTCTCTTCAACATATTATTCTTAGTTACGGGTCATGGTATCTGTGTGCATTATGAAATCGTTCGTCATCTGCACTGTAAGTCTTATTTCGCAGGTAGAAAATTCAAAGCGAAACCTCTATGTGGAGAGAGAGAGAGAGAGAGAGAGAGAGAGAGAGATTCAAAGCAATGAAAATGACATAATGGTGCATTTCGCGGAGAAGAAAAAATCTCAGACCTGGTTGCAGAGACAGTTTTTGAGGCAAACGAGTCAGGACTTCGATTCCAGCAACGGGGAAGAGTATGCAGCTGCGGTTGCTATCAACTTGCTTGAAGAGTCAGGACTTCGATTCCGGCAACGGGGAAGAGTACGCAGCAGCAAGTGCAGCAGCTGCGTATGCTATCAACTTGCTTGAAGAATTGAGCATTGCAGAACAGAAAAGGAAGAGTGAAGGAGCTGATACCTCTTTAACCAAGATCAAGAGTAGAACAGAAGATATAAGTACTAGGGTACCAGAAGCTGGTAGAATATCCAGACGGCTGTCAGGTAGCTGGTAGAATATCCAGACGGCTGTCAGGTAAGGATGTTGAGTTATGAGCTAGTATTTCTATAGCATTACATTTTTTTGCATAGAAACGTGGAACCGAAGCAGTTCGGTTCTTTTTCGGTCTGAAATGTCATAGTTTTGAATTTTTGAGACCGTAGGTACTGGTTTAGTTCTTGGTTTTTGTAGAACCAGAGTAAACAAGTTCATGAAAACCTAATGCATCTGAACAAATCTGTCTATACCAGATGAGCTTTCAATGACAAATTTGGAAATTCCAGACAAATCAGTGCCAGTGAGTGCGGCAAAAGACGAAAAGATACCTGAAAAACCTGTTTGTCCTGCTCCGTTGTTAAAAAAGACTGCTAATTTTCCAGATAAGCCCTTGGGCACCACTTCAAGTCTTGAAAAAGTTGTTCGTCCTGCTCCATCGATAAAAAAAGACTGCTAGTTTTGCAGATAAGCCCTTGGACACCACCGCCATTCCTGAAAAAGCTATTCGTCCTGCTCCATCGATAAAAAAGACTGCTAGTTTTGCAGATAAGCCCTTGGACACCACTGCCAGTCGAAAGCCTGAAAGCGTGTTACCAAAGATTGAGCTCCCATCTGCCAAACCACCTGCATTCTGACCAACAGACTTCAAAACGCAGACTTCGACAAGACCTGGAATCGAAGAGACGGAGGCAGACGCTACTCTTGGTCCAATAGTCAGTCTCTTCAACTTGTTATTCTTAGTTACGGGTCATGGTATCTGTGTGCATTATGAAATCGTTTGTCATCTAGACTGAAAGACTATTTCGCAGGTATAAAATTCTTGTCTTTGTTATTCGCAAGTCCTGTACATAATATAGGGCATCTAGGGTCCTTTCCAACCGTTGGCACTGCACGATAGCAGTTCGTGCAAAAAACAGTTTTCTACATTTGTTGTATTGGTACAGCGGTAGGCCTTCTACTTTGTAGCGTTCTTCTAAATTTATTTTCCTAAGGGATGACTTGCGGGTTCCATCACGATTGTCGATGACAATGAATTAGGAGGCGTGATCCGCAATACCTAATGCCAGTTTCTTCATCCTTTTGCCAGAATGGAATCTGATTATGCTGGGCTACCTGAAAATTTTCTTCTAATGAGATCAATCCAGATGAACTTGCATCAAGTTCTGCTGAAAAGAAGCTTTTAAATGCTTACAATGAGAAGCCAGTCCTTTCACGCCCTCAACACAGCTTCTATCAGGTGGAGTACTAAATCCTCTTTTTTTTTGCTTACACATTTCACTTATTATTATGTTTGGACTTGAAGGATGGGACCTTATGATTTTTACCTTCCTGTATAATTGCAAGGCTCTAATGAGACTCAGCATTGAAATTTGATTTTTTATCCCACACTTTGGCTGTGTTCTTTTAAACTTAACTTATTTTTTCTCCCCTTTTGGAACTTAAATGAAAACAAGTAAAGTTCATCCATTCTTCTAAACTTAAACTTAATTTCCTAACACACACACAATTACAAATAAGTTAAGTTTAAGGATGGGAAATAAGCTAAGTGTAGAAGAATGGACTGAATTTAAAAAAAAGTTAAGTTTAAAAGAACGCAGCCTTTGTATATTTTTCTTTAACCAATTTTCCTTCTACACTCAAATTAGTTCCTAGATCACTAACATGGTACGTGTCTGCGTGACATGTTCATGTATCGCTATGAAGAGCTTCAAACTGTCCAGGTGAAATTCTAGGGTGTTTTCCGTTGCTTTGTCAGCAAGGCAGATGTACAGTTCAACTATTGTAACAGCTGTTGCTGTCTTTGAGAAAAGACGCTCGATTATTGCTCCATTTCGAGGGATTGAATCGTCAGTATCAGGTGTGTTTCTTGTTCTTGATTTTTTCCAATAGCTGATCAATTAACCTTTGTTCCCTATTGAATTTCCGAGCTTTCGTCCAATTCCTACATCATTCAGGTTCGATTAGTTCTTTTCAATCTGTTTATGATGATTATTTTGAGGAATTTTTTGGGATTTTTATAATTCGGTACATTGTTTGTGTGGCTTTTTTGTTCATGACTTAAACCCTTGGTATTGATTTAGTAAATTTCTATTTTGATTGTTGTTTCATGGCAGTGGTAGTTCAAGTCCCTTTTGTGCGTTGGTCCTGTGTGAAACGTCGAAGCCAGATGGCTTCGAATAGAGTTTTTTATTGTGTGGAAAATGCTGGTGGATTGAGAACAATTGCTGCTGTGTCGACTCATAGAGCCACTAGACACCTCTTCTACATACCATTTAGCAACTTTGTGCGTGATTATGGTGAAATTATTTTGTCTCCGCAGCTATGAGTGGATTAAAGTTATGAAATGATGGAAGCTTCTTTTGGCCTCCCCCACGTGCAATCTTACATTGGCTGCTGGTTTGAAATATTTAGTTATGCGTTCTTAATTATTTCTTTATTTGAATTAACAATTTGCAATGGCAGAATATTATGGAAGAAGCATATCTGATCAGTTAGCTGTTGGCCCTCATTTTTGCACGTTGAATTGTTTTCAACAATAAATTATATATAGATCAACCATTGTCATGTTTCAATATAAATTGACCTTGTACTTTGTTATTGCAAACCAAAAATCTAATCCTGTCTTAAATGTATGCTGATACTTTTACCAGCATGAATACGGCAGCAAACACAGTTGACACCTTTATCGCATTCCACAACTAATCATGCAACATACGAGCATGGCAGTACAAGTAGTAGCACATCTATCATAGAGATGCGCAAAGCTTCCAAAATTTTACGGAAGGTACACTGAAATTAATTGTTTTATGCTATAAACTTAGGTTTCTTATTCACAATTCATGAAATACTAGAGGCCGGAGCACACACGATGCGTGTGCAAGTCGCATTTAGGATCAATGGAGAATTCCAGATAAAGATGCCCCCCCCCCCCCCCACCCAATCTTGAAAGACACCTGTAAGTTGACACTAACACACGTCAATACAAGCACAGTACCCACGCTATACACAGGAAAAATGCAATGGTGTTTACCTCTCACAAAGTACAGTGAATTGGTCAAATTTTGTACTGGGATGCCATTCAGCATCCAAATGCAGTGGTGTTGAGCACAAATTTTGTTGTGCATTTGGTGTTTACCTCTCAGCAAGAGATACATGCAGGGAGGAAAGTGGATCCCCTGATAATGATGCCATTCAGCACAAAATGGCGTCATTATCTCCAGAATTACTACTGCATTTGGATGTGGTCCTGATTGTAATTGTTTAAGAAGTCTGTTGTCTAAGCCCCTTCAGATCTGCTAAGCTCTGATTTTTCCGGATTATTGGTTTTTCTTTGCTTACAAATCTTAAAGATCATCTCTTCTTGTATGTCTCCAATGACCTTATGTCTTCTTATAGCTTTGTCGGTAGTTTAATCTATTTGCTCTGTAAAATGATCTTCAGATACAGCCCACGTGTGCAGAAGATGGAAGTGCGCTGGTATCGGAATTAGAGTGCAATTCAATAGTAGAGGGAAAAGCTGAACCTTCTCCTTTGAAACAGCCTCATCTTGATGGCCTTCTAAAACAAGAGCTAAAGAAGCTTGATAGCTTTGACAAATGGATGAGCAAAGAATTAGGAGATGTAAATGAATCACATGTGTAGGCTAGCTCTAGGAACTACTGCAAAACTGTTGAAGCTGAGGATGGAGTAAATGATTCTAGCATTTCCCCCTAGGCGGACTTAGACCCCTATACGCTAGGTCCCTCTCTGTCGCATGATCAGCTCTTTAGCATTATTGATTTCACCAAACTTGCCATATACAGGCTCAGAAATTAAGGTGTTATGTACTGTTCTGGAATTTCGACGGTGATTTCAACGGGGTTATTGACTGTCTCACCTTTTTAGTAACAGTAACAATAAAATGAACGATCAAGGGATGTTGTATCACTAAGTTTTTTTTTGGTCTTGTCACGTTGTTGATGCTCAGGTCTTGATTACAGGAAGATTTCTGATGAGTGAGCATGATGTGGAGAACTGTAAGTGATCATGCATGTTCAGAGAAGTAGAAGTTCCAGTTAAGATAATAGCAGATGGCATGCTTCGTTGCTATACTCCATTACACAAGGCTAGGACGGTACCCTTTTATGTAACGTGTTCTCATAGGTTATCATGTAGTGAAGTGCGAGAGTTTGAGTACAGAGTAAATAACAATGTTCAAGATGTGGATATTATGGATATATATTGTGGCAGTACAAATGAAATTGTTCTTATGTGATTTGGAAAATTGTTATCCCTGGACTCTGCGAGTCCCCCAAGTTACACTGTTAAAGAATTCTCATCTGATTAGTAAGATCAGTTCTCTACTAACAGAGGATAGCAATGAGTGGGAGCAAAAGTTATTGCTTACCTCAGAATAAGAATTCTCTCCAGAGAAAGTAAAGGAGCAGATGCTACAAAAGCTGTTGAAGGAGAAGCTACATGTATGGCTCCTTCAAAAGGTTGCTGAAGGAGGAAAAGGCCCAACTGCCTAAGTGTATTGGATGAGGAGGGCCAAGGCGTGCTACGTTTTGTGGCAGCACTTGGTTATGATTGGGCTATACCTCCCACACTAGCTTGTGGTGTTAATGTCAACTTCCGTGATGTGAATGGGTGGACAGCACTCCATTGGGTAGCATCATGTGGCAGGTAAGAACCTTGATTTTTGTATTGTTTATTTGTGTTAAGGAAGCATTGTAATGTGCACATAAATTGAATTGGGTCTCTAGGTCTGCCCTCTTTGATGCCATTTGGCTTTGATATGGAGGCATGGTTCCGCAACAAAACAGGTATAGAGGGGCCACTGTTTCACTAGTATTCTGAGAGCAGCTACTTTATGCACATTGTCAAAAGTTAGGTATGTCTCCAATCCTCTCCCGCACATACCCCCAATGATTGAGGACTACATGGGTTCTGTTGTTGTATAAGCGTTTTGCATATATGCTCCCTCTGTCTCACTTTGTCTGTTCATTTTTTGCATCATTTTGTTTGTTATTTTTTGGCCTTTGTGGCCTTTAATTGGATCATCGAGTAATATAATTATGGAACTTTTAAACTTTTACCACCAATCAAAGGATCTCAAAAAGTGGAACTTTTAAACTTTTCCCACCAATCAAAGGATCGCAAAAAGTATGAGTGGGCAAAGTTTCAAATTCGTTGTGCCTTTTGATTGGATCAACATATGATCTATTTCAGAGAACAGTGTTTTTGAAATGTGTTCCACCAAACAAAAGATCTCAATTAGTTCCAAAAAAGGAATAAAAGAGAATATGGACCAACATTTGCGATATCCGGAGTAGTAAAAATGCAAAAAACAAAGTAGGCCGGGGTGAGTATATTTTTCTTTACCGTACGCATCTTATGTTCCTTCGCTGGGACATGGGAGCTTATAGAAAATATGAGTGTCAGTAAATCTCATTGTATACCTTTCTCAACATTTAATTTGCCTTTTTGAGAAATCCTTCCTTTGCATTTCTTCTTATTTTTGGGGTAGTAATGTCCTTCCTACTTTTTGTTGATATTAGGGAGAGAACAATTGATTTCCTTATGTCTCTCGGTGCAGCTCCCGGTGCATTGGCAGATCCAACAAATCCTATTTACCCCTCTGGACGAACAGCAGCAGATCTAGCTTCCAGCAATGGGCACAAAGGGATTGCCGGTTATCTGGCAGAATCTGCCTTGAGCTCTCACCATACAACACTTCAGTTGAAAGATACCATAGAGGGTGAGGCCGTTGCAATTTCTGGCACTGTACAAACAGTTTCAGAATGAACATCTACTCCCCAGTGGTGGGGACATGGCACATGGGTCACTGAAGGACTGCTGTTTGTAATGCTACTCAAGCTGCTGCTCGCATTCATCAAGTCTTCAGAGTGCAATCATTCCAAAGAAAGCAGCTCAAAGAGTATGATGAAAATAAATTAGGAATGTCAGATGAGCGTTCTCTTTCACTTGTTGCTATCAGGACTAGCAGGCTGGGACATGATGAGCTTGTGCATGCTGCCGCAACACGGATACAAAACAAATTCCGGAGTTATAAGGGAAGGAAATACTTTTTAACACTACGGCAACAAGTTGTGAAAATTCAGGTGTGAAATTGTTGTCTTGCTTCTAACAAAGTTATGGCTCTTTTGAGGGACCAAAACTGTATTTTGGTACTTTTTTTGGTTAGCAAGGAGAAGGAAACTGTTTGGAAACATTTTGAAAATGTAGCCAGAAAAGAATTATATGTCAGAAGAATTGAGGGAGTGTTGGAAACTTCATTGTTGGATATTTCTAATAGGTGTCCAAACTACCCTATGTTTCAAAGAACATGTTGAATTCCATGCATTTCTGTATGTGTCGGTGGACGCATTGGAAATTCAGGATTCCTCCTATGCTTTCTTTCAGTCTCCTTTGAAACAAAAATATATCGGCCATTTCAAATGTCAATGAGATGATTCTGTTCCTTGGCGATGATTCTGTTCCTTGGCTCTTTCCAATTGCTTGTTCATGTTCTTCCTTACTAATCCTTCTCTTAAGTTTGCTTTGTTTTCTTGAAATGTATTTTGTTGTTGTTATGATGGATAGGCACATGTGAGAGGACACCAGGCGAGGAAGAATTATAGGAAGATAACCTGGTCCGTCGGAATTGTAGAGAAGGTAATTTTGTGATGGAAACGGAAAGGGAGTGGTTTGCGGGGATTCAAACAAGAAGCACTTGCTTAGGGATTTAGCAAACAAGATACATCCTCGACTGAGGATGACGATGATTTCCTGAAAGAAGGCAGGAAGCAAACAAAAGAACGGTTGCAAAAAGCCCTTGCCAAGGTGAAAAGTCCATGGTTCAGTATCCAGAACCAAGGGATCAATACCGTAGGTTACTAAATGTTGTCACGGAGATGCAGGGAACTGAGGTACCTCTACTTCGATACACTATATGCCACTTTTCCCAAATTACTTCGGTTACCTTAATCTCTTTGCACCTTTGTGAACTGTTTATACTGAAAGAACTTGACTTCTGTGGCTTGGTGTCACATGTCTGTAGCATTTTACGTGAACTATTGTTCTCTTCGGCACTTCCATTTTGCTCTCTCTCTCTCTCACATACACACACTACAACAACCCGGATCCACAAGCACCTCTAAACTCAAAGTGTTGACAATTGACAACAATCTATCATTAATTTTAAAGGCTTACAAAAAAAATAGTGTTTACAGAACTCTGAGAGTAAATTAAAAACCACTACTACAACCTAATACTCCACTCGCCATCCCGATCCACCACTCATGCCTCCGCAACCAACCTGCAAGCTGGAGTCCAACGGACTCCAGGAGTGTGTGAGACATAATAACGTCTACAATATCAACACCAAATAAACTGTACAACATCAACCACCACATATAACACCAACCACGAATATAACACATTCCACATAAATAGAACCACATATCCGGTTCTCCTCAGTATATGACGGGTGATGTACCACCTCACTAGCCTTACCACAGCCCATTGGCCAACATGTCTTTTGGCATAGCTTATTAGCCTAGTCACCCTGTCACATACCAAACAGTTCCACGACATATAGTCACCGCACATAACACAACCAACAAGAACCCAACATTAATATTGTACAAGAGATATGTATCTCATACTCA
>BPLS01028178.1:0-20584 GCA_019656275.1 Rhododendron kiyosumense
ACTCAAGTTGTGTAAAAGACATGCAATGGACTAAAAAGTTGGAAAATTATTATGCTGTTCTTTCAAATCATGGGAATCTCTATTATGGAGCTGGTCAAGATCCTCTTAAAAATGTAATGGATGATGTTGATGCTTGTAAGTTCAATTGTTTTTTCAGCACATGGGGATTTGCGACGTGGATTCTCTAGTTTATCAATGATAACTGTGTTGAGCCCTTGTCTATGTTCTCTAGCCATCCTTTACTTTCAACAATACCTCGCAGGGCACTTCATTGGAATGCTTGTCTTACATTACCTTACCTCTTGCCTTCTTTTTTTTTTTTATACTGCATGGAGTGTTGGACTAATAAGAAACAACACGCGAAGAAGATGAGTGTAGCTGAAAGGAGAATGTTGAGGTGGATGAGTGGTAGGACTTTGCGAGTTAGAGTTAGAAACGAGAACGTTAGTGGAGTGGTAGGGGTAGCATCAATAGAAGAGTAGATGAGAGAATAGATTAAGGTGGTTTGGACATGTGTATCGTTGATTGACTAATGCGGTAGTTAGGAGGATTGATATGGTTACGGTTGAGGGTAACACTTAAAGGAGTAGACCAAGAATGACATTAGAGGTTGTAGTTTGAAAGGATCTAGGTTTTTGAATGTCATGGAAAACAATGCCCTTGACTGAGCTCAATGAAAAAGGTAGATTAATGTAGCCGACCCCAATTAATTGGGACTTAAAGGCTTGGTGGTGGTGGTTGTTTATTCTTTCTTTCTTTTTTGGGCGGGGGGGGGGGGGGGTTGGAATTACACGACTTCTGATTTCTTAACAGCAATGCTATAAGCAAGTATGTTCTTGATCACTGATAGCTTAGAAATAGTTGTAATCTGTTTTGCTTTATGTTTATACTTATTTCTGTTGTGCAGTTGATTGGAGTTTGAAAGGAAATTTGGTTGCTGTCGCACGAAAGAATACTCTTAGCATCATGTCATTAAAATTGAAGGAAAAAGTCAGTATATCATTGTCGTTCGACTCGTGGATTGGTGATTCCAATTTGAATTTTGCCGTAAAAGGTAAATTAGTCGACTTGTGTCTTTCTATAACAATTGATTGTCATTTGTTTGATGTAGACCTCACCTTTCATCTTTCCTCTCACACAAAAACATTAGGGTTGTATAAGCCAGCAATGCCTGCACAATGCGTGAGAATTTACGAAAAGTAAGATGGAACAAATTTAAAACTAGGTGTAAAGATAAAAATAATTTTCTGAACAGTTAGTTTGTAGGATTTAGCACTGGTCTGTGTAGATACAGATATGAGATACGGGTGTACCTAAAACAAAAGGGATTCAGGTACGAGGTAGAACATGTTTGTTCCTTTCTGATAGATAGCATTGAAATGCATATCGCAACAATGGGGAGATATGATTGTATTTTCCTAGGGCAAAATACTTGACTATTGTAGTTCGGCTCCACTTTCTAATATATAGTATTGTACTATGCAGATCTCAAGAATGGTGAGAAACTATTGTATAGACCTAATGCGAAATAAAAAAACTATTGCAGTTTACAACCCGTGGTTTTTAATTTTCAGGAGGTCCAACAAAAGCTTCATTTCATTATCTAGACAATCTCTTTATTTCAGGATAGCATGATAGCACCCGATTTCCCCTAGTTTTATTTTTATTTTTGTCACAAAAAAGGATTATGTCCACAAATGTTGTATGCAAGTTTAATTGCTTGTTTCCTTGCCGGAATTGCCTTCTACTTATTGAGATAATAAGGATCTCAATGGTACATCGACAACAATAAGCAAACGTAATCCGAACAAGTGATGACCTAAGAAGCACGTGCACTGGTACGAGTGCAGGTTCTGGTACAATACGGGTAAGTCGTTACAACGAAACCTAAGATATACTAGGTTTAGGTATGGGTACATGTATTATTGGGTTACAACTATGGTAAATGTATTTTCATAATTTAGAGCAATGTATAACACATAATGATTACACTTGAGATAAAAGAAATAGCTAAAAGACAGGCGATTAAGGATCCACCATCAAACAACAATTTAGTGCAAATCCTAAAATGTAAAACAAAGTTAATCTTTATTCTACCATCATGCTAAGCATTGAAAAAAGAAGTCTTATCAACTTCTCTACATCTCTGTATTGGGCACGGCTTGATATATATTGGGTACGATAAAAGCCTTAAAAAAAATTCAGTACGTGGTTTGTGTAACTTGTTGGTATTTAGAAGTGCCATGTACCCAATATGTTACTGGTACGAGTACGAAAGGACTTTAGAAGTACCCATGCTTCATAGGTGACGACCGATAGCTACGAATAGCCAAAGCGCGTTGATGATTCTGAATAGGGTAAAGGACCTATAAGGTACTAACTATTGATTTCCTTTACAGTGTAACTTTCTTTCTTGATTTTCATCTTAACATGGATTCAAACAAAACAAATAAATCCAAGGCTTCCCTCCGGAGACTAGTTTAGGGGCAAGGACAATGAGTTCTTGGTTTTGTTTTCACCACCTCAGCGCCAAGTTAGGGTCAACGTTACTTCATTGAATTGGAATCCTTAAGCCTTAAAAAGTTGTGTTGTTATCATGCAAAATCTTTTTAGTGGTCCTTTGATTTATGTTATAGGTTGTATTGCAATCGTGATTGTACTTGTTTCCCTTTGTAATTGTTGATCCATAGCGTGATTTTAGTGCCTGGCTTAAAGATTAACTTGTTTGGAAGATGGCTTAATTTTTGTTGGAACTTCTACTAGAACAAATAAATCTCAGTGCTATGTTTATAGGATGAATATTTATGATTCTATCTCTGTGCATGGTGGCATAGTCAGCTCATTGTTTGGCCTAAGTGGTGCACTTCTTTTTCTATACCAGTGGAGAAGACGTCTTGTAGGCAGAGACTTTGTTCTACTATCGTCTCAATTATTGTGTCTCTTATTGAAAAATAAACTGTCTTGTGAAACTAAAACATTTCTCCCATCAGTGGATTCTATCAGGTGGGTACGTCCAGATTCTATAATACTAGGATGCTTTCAATTAACTTCAGATGGAAAGGAGGAAAATTACCTAGTTCAAGTCATCACAAGCAAAGATGGAAAATTCACGAATGTTAGTACATGATCCCTTCAAATTAAGTTTAATGAATGTTTTAACCTGCAAATTAGTATTTGTTTTTCTTATTGATTGCCGTAGTGTTACTACTTCTGGCCATGATGTCATTTTGAGTTTGATTTTGCTTTTCGTCTTGGTTTAAATAAATAATTCTGCAAAAGTATTTCCCACGTCATTGAGAATGGCAACTGAGCTGTTGTTCAAAACTTGCTCATAATTAAAATTAGGCGATCAAATCAAGTGATGTTTGATGACAATCAGATTGAGGCAAATGCTTAAATTTAATGACAATCAAATCACTTGGCAAGATTGCAAATAATTAAGTGTTATTTTGGGTGGCTATTATCCAATTTTTAGCTCTGTCATTTACTGTGAATATTTCTGCATGTCTATTAATTGCTTGAGATCCTCATTGCGTGAAGAAATGATCATCTCTATGAGACTGAGACTAAAGGACTTATCTTTAACCTAAGGAGAAACATAAGCATAGCTGAAAATTTGAAAATTTCCTGTGTTTGACTTAGAAAGTCATGTTTGATTTGGTGAAAAGTCATTACCAAATACAAGCAGGGCTTGACAAAGGGCTTACGAGTTTCTATTTCCAATTTTGGAGTATACTAATAATCTTTTTCTGCATATCAATGGTTTGCATGACGGAAGCTCTTTCAATAAAAACATGGCAATAAAAACAAGGCAACTGAGAGAGATTGGCTTCTTTTTGAAAATTATTGTGGTGACGTGACTGCGTTTATGATCATCCATAATGTTACATTTCTAGTGACTTGCATGTTTGTCTTTGATTTCATTACTGTTTGTGAAAGTGATGTATTGCAGCTTCCTTTTACAAAATTAGTTGCAAGAAGAGATCACGAACTTGCTTATGTTAAAGGTTCTCCCTTTGAAACACAAACACATAGAGAGATAAACTCTCAATTTTCATTAATTCAATCAAAAACAACCAACTTGCCCCAAGGCCTACATCTCAATTTATAGTAGAGAATTACTAAAATACTAAAAAGAAAATAAAACATATGGAATAAAATCAACCCTAATTCTTCTTGACCAAGCATCCTATAAAATAGGAATGCTAGTTCAAAACAAATTAGGAAACTAAACACTTCTTGGAGCACTCATTCCTAAAATTGAAATTCCCTAACAAAATTACTAAAATCAAAATAAGAAAAACTAGAGAATGCTATTTATTAATGCCTTGTTTGTTTTAGTTTTTGAAAGGTATTTTTCAAAAGATCCCCCCTACTTCCAATCATTTCTCTCTCTTATCTCTCTCCACTTATTACCCCTACTACTCTCATAATTTTTTTTTCAAAAGCGAAACCAAATAAAGCATAAATTATTTCAATTTTCATTCTGCATCAGAAAGAGATATAGCAAATTTATATCTTTTCGATGCCTCATCTTTTAAGGTAACTTGCAAGGTTAATTAATTCCCTAATTGAAACCGATGTCTTGATCATGAAAGGTAATTGGCCTCATCAACATAACTCAAGAGTTGTTTGAAATGTGGTAGCTAGTGGAGAAAATCATTCATGTGGGATTGGAGCTTTTGCAATGAAATGGCATCTGATTCAAAACTCTCTTCTATTGGGACTTTTATTAGGAGTCAACCACCTCTTCCCCAAAGGGCTTTATACCCACCCATCACCCTATTCACACAAGCAGGGATGGGCATTTACTGCTGACCCGTGGGGGCAGAATCCGCTCCAATTCGAATTGAGCGGGGTTTTTCCCGACCCGTTTAATGGAGTGGGGACAGGTATTGGAAAACTAGACCCTAACCCATAAAAACTCGTGCAAACCTGTCCCGAACCCGAAAATCTGCTCCAAACCCGACCCGATTGAGGGGGATGGAATGGGGATGGGTTACAGGTTTGGGGGAATGGATTTTGAAAAACCTGACTCCGCCCAACGCACAAGCCCTAGTCTAGCAAACCCTAACAGCCGCTACATGTAGTTTATTTTTAGGTAAGTTAAATTGGATTAACCAAACCAACTAGAAAAACAAAGTTCAAGGGAATATCCTTGAAAAAGCCAATACAGTCATTGATCCCCACAGGGAAAAACTCTTGAAAACAAAAAAATTGAGCAAAAAGCATGGCAAGACTGTATACACAAAAGAGCCAGTAGCTTAACCCAAGACTGTCCAACACAAAATTACAAATCATATCACTAGCTATACTGTATTCTTGAACAAAAAATTTTGATAACCCATTTTGAGAAAAATAACTACCAAGAAATATTGAGCAAGTGCAAAGTAAATTAAGCATATTAGCCAAGATCTACAGTCTAACATTGAATCATGAAAAGCCCTTTAGATTACTGGAATCCATTCTTTTTAAGGTGAGGAAATCTACACGGTGTAGCGTTTTGAGAAATGTGTGCAAGGCAAACAAGATACCTAAAAAGAACTAGTTAAACAAATAATAATAAAAAAAAACACATATTAACCAAGATCTGTAGATTCTTTTTTGGATAATGTAACAGAGATCATCTAATTAAACGCAAAGATCTAATTTTCCTCGTTTGCCTTTTTTAATCAGGGTTCCATTTCTTTTTGAGAAAGTTCAGGTTTCAAACTTCTTATGAAAGACGGATAATGTAACATGAGCACACAACAGCATGTTAGGCACATATTGCACCATAAATTAACTATTCGAAAAAGAAATTAAGCATGTATATTTGGGTTAGCAAACAGTTGAACGTGAATAAAGAAACACACAAAATATCAAAGATGAGTTTACAGGGTATAGAGCTAAGAAGAATGTAACTGTTATGAAGATCAATGCCCCAAACCCTAGTGGAAGAAAAAAACTCCAAAGAAAGATTTCCACCAAATGAGAATGGTTTAGCTCCTGAGTCAAACCCTGATTTAAAAGAAGCAAAAAAGAATGGTTTTTTACCTTTGAGTGTGGTGGGTTGTTCTCTTCCTGGCTTTAGGTTAGCAAATATGATATCCCCCAAAGGTGTAGGTTTGAATCAAACACAAGGGTAAAGGTGTATGCACAAATTCAGAAGATTCTACACTATATCACTTGAATTGACATAATTGACCTGGAGCTTTGTGTTATACTATATGCGTAGGAGAGAATCTTGGATAATTATGAGATAAACTCAGAGCCAAAAAGTGATTTCAGATACCCTAGTTTTATTCACCTAAGCACATGGAAATGAAATAATCAGTTCCTTTGGTATAGGTAATATAGGGATGGGGATATCGCTGTTACATTTCCAGACCATACTTTACACTAGTCCCATTTCCGGTAATCTACAGCTTTAAGGAAGTCACATCTTGTATGGGTCTCTGCTAGAGAGAGAGTATTCTAGGATGAGCGGACACGTGAGGGAAGTTTTGAGGCATAGTCTCGCATAGTTTGGATACATATTGTGTAATATGCACTATAGCGTGGACACTTTGTCGGAGGTGAACCGGTGTCCGACACTGACACTCTCAAGATAAGTGTCCGACACTCAAATCCAAGGTGTCTTTTTTTTCCTCAACATTTTTCACTTGGACAATTTTGGGACACTCTTAAAATGCTCTGGACACTCTTGAATGTCTAGTGGCATCCAATTATTGAGTGGCATAACCTTGTGTGCTTGATTTCATTAATGGGTTATGCAAGAAAGACAAGCTTTGGGACTGTTCCTAGGGCTTGGAACGACACCCTTGAATAGGTATAATAGGTTTTATGAGTTTGTTCGGGTGTTAGGATAGAGTGGTTGGAGGAGGGTGTCACTTCGATTTATGAGGTTTCTGAAATTTTGATGACAACAGTTAGCAGTATGAAATTAAAAGGTATTCCATTAGCTAGAATATTTGCAATCATAACAATTCTGTTGATCGTGTGAAATCTTTCTTGTAGACTTCTTCCAAGCCAATTGTGCTATCATTCAGTGATGTGTTTGAAGCTTTTGTTGATGATATAGTGCCGTTTGGAAGTGGACCATACATGTCCATGAGCTATTTAAGTACATGGTATGCAAACTGTTTCTTTCATGTTTGACCCGTCATTGTTTGAAATACTTAATGGTTGATTCTTTCTTGGGATGCATGTTGGTGCTTTGTTCAGTTGATACGTTAAAAACTAGAGACTTTATGTTGATGGGTGTCCATACATTATTAATTGATTCAAGCATGCTTCGACTAATGATATCCTTCATTGGTTTTGTTTCTGAGTTAGTTAAAATATTGTATATGAACTACTTAGGTAGGGGTGAGTATGCCAAACTGTAAATAACTAGATTACAAAATCTTAATAACTTTTTGATTTACCGATGTAAATGTTAAAAGTGATAATTGTTTAACAAATAGCATCCACAACTATTGCTATCAACTGGTAGACAAGGGGATTTATGTGATAAGTCTCTCTTCAAGAGAAAAACTATGGGCACAACCCAAACAATACAGAACTTTTTAGTCCCAATCACTTGACGTTGGCTACATAAATCCCTTTTTTCCATTGTGTTTGTCAAGGGCATTGTGTTCTGTAGTATCCAAAAAATCTTCTCAAACTACTGCTCTAAAGTCAATTTTGGTCTACCACTGACCTTAGTACTGCCATCTACCGTAACCATAATCACTCCTCCTTACTTATGCTACCCCTACCATTTTGAGAAGGTTTTGTTTCGAATTCTATCTCGTGAAGGCTAAATTACACTGGTTAATAGGTCCATATTGAGAGATGGTGGATGCAGCACTTAGGAAAAAGAACAACATTAGTCTGGTTTAGATCTTTGACATTGTGTCCCCAATCGAAGAAGCTTTTAACAGCTCTACACATATGTTTCCACAGCCTAATGCCTACTTCCTAGATCCAAGCCCTACCTTTCCGATTTTAGCATCACCTAGTGGGCTAAAAAACACATCATTCATCTTAAAGGTGACACTTACACTGAGAGGGCTAGCTCCATATTACTAGCACCATTTGCATTATACAGATTTTGAGAATTGTCTTGCAGTGTTCCCATTTGATCCATTTATCCTGTCAGAATATATCCGACTCGAAATCAGGGACATCATGGAAGTAACAAGTACAATAATTAAGAGATTATTGTACCCAAACCAACATAGAGTCCCAACTTTGTTGGACTAACCGTTAAAAGTTAAAATATTACAAGTCAGACAAAGCAGGGGCGCCTACAGAATTTTACTTCAACGGTGATAAAAATGTATAAATTTTTTTTGCATAAAAAATAAAAATAAAGATATTTATGTTGGTTGAAATTTATCGGGCCTACTTAACTTAATTTTGTTAAGCTATACTCCCTCCGTTCCAATTTGTGAGTCCCTTTTCGGGAATTCAACTATTTTAGAAAGGCTAATTATTGCATTGACAGAATTTTTAGTTTTCAATTTTGCCCCTAATTATTGCATTGGCAGCCTTTTTGAAAGGCTACTTATTGCATTGAAATCATTATTTAATGAGTATTTAAGTTTGGAGAAGAAAGGGCAAAATGGGAAAGCTTGAGCTTTTTTGGTGTTAACTTTTGAAAGTGGACACTCATTTTGGAACGTCCAAAAAAGGAAAGGTGGACCCTCAAATTGGAACGGTGGGAGTATTATCTCCTGACTCACAAACTTAAGTGACTTTTAATTTACTTTGACTTTATACTAATGATTTAGCACAGACAATATTAGAAAAATCAAATTATATGCCAAAAAAGTGTAAAATTTTGGTGCATTTGTTTTTGAATCCAGAGGGTTTGCTTGAACCCCCTAAACCATGGTGGAGCGGCCCAGAGTCAAAAGGCTAAGCAAACTCAAAGTCTGATTACAATTTCGGAGTGGGAAAAAAATATTAAACTCTAAGCACACAAAATCTGCCAAGTCACCAACTATATCCTAATCTAGCCATGGCTCTATGCCTCCTCAAAAGTAAACTCAGGAGGTTCGGTTGCAATGTAGGTCGGCCTAGTAAATAAAGTCTCCCTTCATTATTCGAGTCTCCTTTCTTGCTTTCTCATCATCCATGCATGTCTTGTCCATGCCGGTATTGAGGTCACCACATGGCCGATCTTTTCCACCTGGTCCATTAATGCATGCCCTGCACAACAAGGAGCACTATCCCTGGGTGATTGTATATGAGTAGTCCCTTATGCCAGATTTGATACGTGGCAGAATTGTTGGAGTGTGTTAGCTTGTACACACTACACCGCTTTATAGCCTTTTTGGTCAATGTGGCGCGTTGGCAGCAGGTGTGTTGTTTGATTTGGGGAGTCGTACTCATGCACCTGTGTAGATGGCTCTGCGGTTTAAGGGTGAGATTGCCTCTTCTTCAGCAGCGCCACTTTTGTCCTCCATTAGGTCAATCTGCTCACACAAGTACTCTATGGACAGACCCAAACTTCAAGGCATAGACGTTCTCATATCTGGTCCATACCCTCCATCACCCAAAATTGGAGGAGCATATTTGCACGTGCCTTGTCATGGCCAATGCTTCGAATATTCTCTTGTTCTTAACATCCATCCATTTACCTCAACTTACTACCCATCATTGGCCATTTGCAAAAGAATCCGTTCAACAAAGGCTTAATAATATCAACTGCGACCTTGATTCTTAGCAATAACGATTTAGAATCCTCCCTTTTTTTCTATAGCTTCAACCCAAGTAGGTTTACCTGAACGGCGTTTGTTCTTGTCATGATAGTGATAGGGAGTCCATAGACCATGCACCTAAACCATAAAAAAGGTCATGAAAACAACTATTTATTCTATGAACGTGATCCTTGTCTTCCACAATAAGGAAATGGCATAGAAACATGTTACCAACCCAACGGGAAATCAAAAACCAATCTTCAAAATATTCAAAACAATCCCATTTGTCATGGGTCCTTTGCGGGATTACCTTCACAATAAGACAACTTTGAATGTGTCTTCGGATTCACCAGGTGTTTCTTGCAAATCTATGGCGCTCTCATCCAACTCCGACATAGATATCCAAGGGCTTAGTCACATAACCCTTCAAGACAACCTTTGCTCCCACTCTCAATCCTCGCTCTGTGCTAGCGCTGTCAATCCTTGCACTCACGAATTTTAGTTGTTTGGGAGGTTTTTGAAAGACGCTTTCACACCTATGCTCGTGCTCTCACACTGGCCCACACATTATGTGATTTAAGGGATGTTAAATCATCCAACTCGAAACCAATTGGTAACGAGAGGAGAGGCCGCCAAAGCTCATGTACTAGTTTTGGAGGAGATATTAACTGATGTGAAACTCCTCACTTCCCCGCACGTGCGACTTCCTACTCGCACCTGGAGAGGTAAACAAATGATCCATAGCACATGGATCCCAACGAACAACAGTACAGTACTACAGTTATGGTACAAATCAGGGTCAACAAATTCCTAGCTTTGATACCATGTTAAAGCATCCAACTCAGAACCAATTGTCAATGAGGGGAGATGCCGCCAGGCTCATATACTAGTTTTGGAGGAGATAATTAACCAATGTGGGACAAACTCCAATGAGAGACAAAGAGGCAAAATCAAAAGTTGAAAAATGGTGGTAACTAGGTCAAGAAAGAACTTAGACAAATAGGGAGGTTTTCTCGGATTTTGGCAAAGAAGGAAGGGGAAATTATGGATGTGGGTTGAAAGAATCAGAACTGAATTCGGTTACATGTGGAGATAAGGGAAAGGGCGAAGGCAAAGGGAGATAGATGTGAGCAAGGACGATAGAAGGGTTTTATTTGGGGGGTGGGGTGTATGAAAGGAAAGAAGGCCGGAGCTATGGAGACTTGGGTCTGAACATGGTGATATGGCGGCGTGGGATGAAGGGTGGAGGTCTAGGGCATAGCAGATTGGAAGAAGGGCAAAGATAAAACCTAGGATTGAGGCCCAGGGGAAACTTCCGTTCCCACTGAGAGATAGAAGCTCTCATCCTATTGGTGGAAAGTTGCTCAATTATATCCTTATTTGCAATCTCATATTTTATATAAGAGGCCACCGGTCAAACCATCGTACACTCCATGTTAAATAATGATAAGTAAAATCTTATTGACCATAATTAGTTATTCACTCGTTTGTCTTCCCAAAAGATTCTTCTAGAAGTCTAGAACTAACAACTTCAGCTCAAGATTCTTTTCTGCTTGCATCAATTTTGTCAAACATGGATTCATATATATTCATTGCATCTTCATTTGCTGTCCCTGTGGACTCCGATCAGACTCTCGGTCTCTTGTTTATTTTTTCCTATATTTTAGCTTGTGTACTATTTGTTTTGTGATACATCTGGTTTTTTTGGGCGGTGTAGCTATTTTTTATCCTGCAATGCAAGTTGAGTTTGGACTTGGAGCAAATACTTGTGATACTTAACCTGTTCAATCTGCACAGATGGTACCTAGCTAATGCACTGTGTTTTCACATTACAGTGAGCTTGCCATTACTGCTAACAGAAAGAGTACAGATCAGCACATTGTATTGTTCGGTTGGTCACTGGATGATAGAAAGGAAGCTGCAGTTATTGATATTGTGAGAGACACCCTGTGTCCAAAGATTGCCCTTCAAGGTATTAAAACCTATTTATATTGGTCATCTAGAATGCTGAGTATGTTGGTTGATGCTTCTTTTTCAAAAGATATATTCAATATTCATTGATGCTGCCATGAATATAGTTTTTCAAATTCAGATTGTGTACAGGCTTATGGCACTCAGTCGGTTAAACCTTCTACCTTTCCAAGATGTCCTGATCATCTTCTGTTCATTGTATGGTTTTTTTAAACATTATATTTCGTGTTAGTTTGGTCATGATTATTTACAACAGCTTCCTTAAAGGGCAACTCCTGCCTCTTGCGAAACAGGAGTTGCATCGATTGGAATTGTATTTAGCATGGTTCTTGATTCTTAAAGACGACACAATAAAATAGAAAGACTCCAAGAATGATGTCTTTTGGCTGCTCAACATCATTATGGCCTTTTCTGCCCCTTTTCTATATTATAGGAAGGAAAAAACCTAGATATATTCGCTTTTAGGGAATTTTGAAAGGTTGAATGACAGTCGGAGAAAGAGCATTCAAGGATTGATGCCTTTTACTTGGGGGTAGCTTTTGTCCGTGGGTGGGTGCCTGGTTGTAATAAAGGTGCTCTCTAGCCTACCAACATGCTTTATCTGTTCACCAAGCTAATTGAAGGGGCGAGGAGTGTGGCCTTCGAAAGCCCCTCCAGGTTATAATTTTGTTTGGGGATATCTATGGATGTGAAGACCCTTGTGATGGATGATCTCACTGTTTTAGGGCACATTACCACTAATAGGTGTAACATATGTGAGAAGGCAGTTGAGTTGATGGATCAGTTTCTTTGTTATTTCATTGAGACATTTTTTCGTCCATGTATGGAGTTACTTTGCGTATCTCCAGGGGGCTGACTAAACTCAGTAGTTGATGGAAGGCTGGAGTTGGCCAGAGGAGGACATGGAATCTGGTTATTTTTGCTTTAAATGGTTGATCAGTGCTTAAGGAATTTTTGGCTGTTTAAACAAGTGGAGGAGCTTATTGACAAGTGAATAGTTAGTTTCCTTCCCCCCCCCCCCTTTAGTGGTTGAGGATGGACACGGTTTACACGGTTCTGATCTCATTCTATAGGTTAGCAATTGTTTGCCTGATTATTATGTATTCCAGTTTCATTAAGGTTATCCATCTGGTAAGTTATTTCATGCCAGATGATTCTGCCACACAAAGGTATCTCTGATGCACATCAACTATCAAAACCGCAAAATGCTTGTCTGACGGGATTCCTCTTTACACTAATGATGATTTGTTTTCTGTTATTTTGCTGCTAAGTAGTTTCATTGGTTACATATCTCTGGACCATTGCTTTAATTTTGTTAGTTCATGTTTTCCTACAACACCCACCTTCTTTTTCAGGAAATGGTGACGATAATATCGTCCTGGGACTCTGCGTGGACAGAATTTCTCAGAATGAGAAAATTGAAGTCCAGCTTGGAGCTGAATATAAGGAACTTTCACCTTTTTGTATTCTTCTGTGTCTTTCTTTAGATGGAAAGCTTTTTATGTACCAAGTTGCCAGGTACTCCATGAGATTGTGTATATACTCTGTCTGCCTCTAATTCTTCTTCATAGCCTTTGCTGGCCTCTGATTTTTGTAATGCAAGTCTAAAAATCTTTTTCATGGTATAACCTGTGTTTGTACGATCTCTGATGTAGTGAATCAATTCTTCTATAGTGTCGCAGGACCTTCAGTTCCACCTGACAACGTCTCTCTGCTTTCTGATGAGGAAGATGATACTCCTACATTGGTATCTTCGGAAGATGGAAAGCCTAGTACTTCTGGTGGTTTGGTTTCCAAAAGTGTGCAAGTGGGTTTGGGTTTTCAATCTCAGGGAGTTGACAAGAAGGAACTTCTCATCAAAGAAGGTAATGGGATTCCTGTGACAAATGCACCAATGCGTCCTGTGAATTCAGAGAGACTTGAAACCCTCGGGCAGCAGAAATTTCTTGTAACTAAGGTAGACCAAGATAAAGATGGTCAACAATCTCTGCTTTCTGCTTCGCAAGGTTCATATTTTGGACATTTGTCTCCGAAATCTTCTTATTTGGAGGAACCTGGGCCTGTGGTTATAGATTTCAGCAAGGAAGAAACTAAAAAGCTTCCTGAAGGTGGATCCAGTCCTGTTTCTTTTCCAGGAAAATTTTCATTTAATGTGTCCGGCCAGTCCATTTCCACAACTCTTCCCAGAGCTTTTGACTTAGGTAAGGAGTTACCTGAAAATCTTGAACCAGCTAGCCTAAAGGGTGCTCCGTCAAGTCCAACATCGAATGCAAAACATACTTTTCCTGTAACCTCTGATGGAGGGTTTTCATTTGTTCCTCCTGGTTCTATTCAGCGTAATCGATCTGACACCTCCAGAACAAATTCGAGTAATGCACATTTTCCTGGAGTACCACTTGGAAACTTTTCCCATGCAAAACAAGCTGCTGGCTCATCAATGGCATTCTCTTCTTCTGGAAAAACATCCTATAGTGGTGGACAGAGTGCTTCAACTGGGCCAGTAATTGCCCATCCACTGCCCGCCATTCGTAGCTCAGTATCATCATCCCAACAGTATTTTGCACCGGTGAACTCTTCCAAAGAGAATTACAGAGCTGCCTCCCCGACAAGGCTGCTGAATACTGAGCCTCAGCTGTCAAAACAATTTGGCAATGTAGGAGAATTTTTTTCTGTTTTTCATTTTGAAGAGCATGTATTTTCCTGGTGTCACCATGTGTTGTTTTTGGTCTTTTTCCTATTTGCAGCTCTATTGAGTTTTGTCTACTTTGTTCTTTTCCGGCTCAGTGCTTCTGTGCTCCTGCAAGAGTCATGAATTTCCGAGATGACTCCTGTAGAGTTGAGGGGCCTACAAGGTTACATGAACCCTGATTTGTAAGAAAACAAGAGGCTCATTCCTAGGGCAACCCAGGCTGCAAGCATGACAACATGGCTTTGAGACTGTGCATGGTCTAAGTCCACCTATCCTAGCAATCTCGACTAGTAGACTGGAAATGGCCTCTAATTTAAAAGCATGGGTGTATTTTGTTTAGAGATTTTCATTGGAAGTTGTCAATATAGCTAAGTAGCAGCGTTATTAGGTTGAATAACCAGCCTAAAGAACTCTGTAGTGGTGATGAGTATGTTCCAAGCAGTGGAACCATGGCATCGGTTGTTGCACATATATTTTTCTTAGAATACGGTCGTCCTAACATAGCCTGAAAAACTTGTCAAAAATTCGAATGTTTGAAACTTGTGGAAAGATGTAGAAAGAAAGGGAAATTTTTTAAAAATTTCCTTCCCTTGTTTGGTTCTAAAAAAATAGGGGAAAATTCCAATTCCAAATCCAAGTTCAACTTTTCTCTCACTTTCTATCTCATTTCTCCCATAATCATTCTCTTATTTTCTTTCCTTAAGTTCCAAACAGAGCCTAAAGGCATACTTTAGCGGCCATGGATGTATTATGTGAATGTTTCTATTTTTGTTGTTCTGATTATGGAACATTTTTCAGGTTGATGAAATGATTAAAGAACTCGAAGCCCTTTTGGAATGTATAGAAGGACCAGGTGGTTTCAGGGATGCCTGCACTGTTCACTACGAAAGCTCCGTTTTAGAGCTAAAGGAAGGTATAGAGACACTTTTCAACAGGTGCAGAGTGTGGAAGGTTAGTTCTTTGGATCACTTTTTGTATCTTTTCATGTGTTTGTATAGACTAGGTCCTTGTAGCTGTTCGTGGTTAGGCATTCTACTTTCTTTGTGCTGTCAATTTCTGATTTGTAATACTTATACTGGCATTCTACTCTCTCTCTCTCTCTCTCCCCTAGAAATGAAATTCCATTGAAGTGGAAAACAAAACACAAATAGGAGGCTTGTTGCAAACTCCACCGAATTGTAATTCTTTTTAGTAAGTGGATTCAATTGGCTTCCCTTGGAAGTATCAAATTTGTATCCTTTTACTTATGTAATATCGGCTCATCCTTAATACGAGAAGGTTGAGGTGATCAATGGTGTCCCCCATCTAGTGAAATTGTCCTTTTGATGTTTTTTCCTGCTTGTGTATTGTTTGACTCAGCCCTCGAACAGAACTATGGTTTTTCTCACTTACTTCCAGTTTACATGGGATCTTTCTCTCTAGAAATATTAGTGATCATGAAGCAGTTGAATTGGCATTTTTGTTGTCTATTCTTAATGAGGTTTGACAAAAGGGAGCGGTCACTTTATTCGTCGGAAGCCACAATTACGAAATGTTTGATAATCCAAATTCTCCTTGCTTTCATATTGAGAAAGAGTTTGTGTTTCTTTAAGGTAGGGTTTCGTAAGTAGAAGTTGGCTTCATGGATCGTGGCTAATGAAATATTCGGAGCCAAGTTGCAATGGTAGTCCTTAATGGTGTGTGAGTGTGATGTGTAGGAGGAAACAGAGATGGTTCATCATTCATTTTTGCATTGTTAGCTTATACTTTTTAGAGCATCAGTTATTTCAATTGGCAAACATTTGTTGGGTGGTTCTGGCTTCTTGTTCCCAATGTTTGTGGCTTACTTTCGGGGATTGGATTGCAACAAGGAAGTGAAAAGGGCGTGAGATTTTTTTTTGATTCACCTTTGGTGGTTAGTGTAATGCTTGTATTTTTTTTGGATAAGATGGAGGAGGTCAACTCTCGATGGAATAGAGTTTTCTATTTATCATCTTGCATTTCTGGAGATTGGAAGGGGGGGGGGGGGTGGTGGGTTGTTGGGTTGTATTGTAAATGTAGTTAGGGGCTTTGTTTACTTTTTTTATTCTCATCTTTGGAGGTCTTCCTGTCCTTTGTTTAGTGTTCTTGTCAACCAAATCTGAAATTACCATCTAACTGGATTTCTGTCTCGAGGTAAGCTCTTGAGATTTGCAGAATTAATTGTGTTGTAACCTGTAACCAATGCTGACAAAGTCTGCTTGAACTGTCGATTATGGACTTCATGGGAACAAAGTTATTTTTATTTACTCTTGTCTGCTAGCTCTTTATGTCTGTCCTCATCATGTGTGATATCCCCTGAATTTCTCGTTGTACTTAATGTTTAATGTTTTGTGTAAACCAATATCCTAGCAATTACATACTTCTCTGTCACACACACACCCACAAAAAAAAACATTTATGTAAATGTATACATGTAGCTCTGGACAATTGACATTTGATTCTCTATATCTTGAGTTTGTAGAGCATAATGGATGAGCGGCTGGGGGAGATCCAACTTATTGTTGATAACACCGTGCAAGGTACTTTCTCAGTTACTACATGTTCTTATACAATACAAAGGCAAGGCTGACTTGTTTTTAACTTTGAAAACATTAAGACTTATCTTCACAAATAAAAGAGAGTGTGCAGGCCCAATTTAAAACAACGAAATTATCAAAGGCGCACTCCATCACTGAGCTAAATAGCCTGTCTTGCAAGCCTCCCACGTCGTCTCTTAGTTCGCTTTGGTGTACAACTAATTTTTGCTCAAATCCATCCTTTAGTTTCTTATTTTCGTAATTTGGATCAGTGATGAGTTTTGCTGCAAGTGCCACTTGGTTACATACATGAAGCGCATTTGGTTGCATATGAGCTTGGATATTTTGTCCTCTCTTATGGTTTCTTCTTAAAATTTTAAGTGTCTGCAACCAAAAGCTTTTATGTATATTTAAGATATTTTGAGTTCAAGACATTATTATAGGCGGAGAGACATATGCATGTAATTGTAGTTGCATTTCGGCCACAGTAGTGAAGGCATTTCTTAGCTGCCAAATCAGCAGACACTAAATGACCAGATCTCATTTGGTGTTAGTAAGTTTATGAGTTCGGTCATGCAATTGTTTAAGTTGGGTAATATCTTTTTGAGTCACCATATGATCTTGTGATTGGTTTCCAGTTTTAGCAAGGAAATTTTATATGGAAGGCATTGTCAAGCAAGCTACTGATGGGCAATATTTGGATCTTTGGAATCGCCAGAAGTTGAGTTCTGAACTAGAGCTGAAGCAGCAGCATATATCAAAAGTAAATCAGGTTGACCATCAGTTACATTCTACTGGTTAGTGGTTACGGAATTTGCTGAATTATGATTCAATGCGTCATCACACTATCCCTCTCCTCCCCCCTGTTCCAGGAACTGACTAAACAACTGATTGAATTGGAAAGGCATTTGAATACTCTCGAGCTTAATAAATTTGGTGAAAATGATGGCATTCAAATGAGTCAAAGAACTTTTCCTGGAAGATATGGGCCTTCGAGGTATGGAAATTATAACAAGTGCCTGTTATTTGTTACACATACTATTCATTTTAGTTTGACATGCTGATGAGAACTTTCCTCTTTGACTGTTAAGTGATAAGTAGTTGGGCTTTCTTTGTATCATGTTTGGTGCAATAAGCCCACGTGGGAACCTATTGTCCGACAGATGTGCCATTAGTTCTGTTTAAGTTAACTAACAAAGGCTAGTGAAATTATGACTTCATCTAATAATAAAGGATTCCCTTGCAGAAATGTCCAGTCCTTGCATAGTTTACGTAATACAATGACTTCACAATTAGCCGCTGCAGAGCAACTTTCTGAATGTCTCACAAAACAGATGGCTGTGTTGAGTATTGAGCCACCTTCTGCGAAAACACAAAATGTGAGGAGAGACTTGTTTGAAGAAATTGGGATCCCTTACAACAGTGCCTCATTTAGCTCTCCAGATGGAAAAGTAGCTGGTGATACCCACTCAAACAAAAGACTCTTAACTTCTTCATGCTCTGATGCTGGTAAAGGCCAGTCCAGGAGAAATCAACCGAGTGCTACGAGGGGTTCTGAATCAGAGACCGCAAGGAGGCGGCGTGATTCCCTCGACCGGGTAACATTTCTTGAAATGCTCCTGTCATTTTGTAGACATTTCATAAGTGGATCTCGGCATCCTTTGTACTCATTATGAAGTAAAAAGCTGGGGTGTTTTTCCAGTGAATTGTGTTTGCATTTGCTTACTCTGATTGTACTTTGGTTATGTGTTACAAACATCTAATGTGACCAAGACCAAGTGCAGCTTGGTGCCAGTGAGAGGAAGAAAATTTGGTGTTCGCTAAAATCTAGAGCCTTGTGACAACCGCTGTAGAAAACAAAAACTTATAACATCAAAATCTACTTGAAAGATGTTGAAATAGGAGATCAATGCACAAATCCACGTATCATCTTTGGTGATGTTGAGGAGCAATTGAGATATCTTCACTCTCTCATCTATTTTGAAGTGGTGTCAGGGTCAAAGGTTGTTCTAATGAACTAATCTTGCGGTACAAGGTCAGGGTGTTGAGGGGCTAGTATATGTTCAGGGTTTTGAGTGGTAGCCTTTTCTTATAGTTTGTCTAGGGCCCTTCCTTTATGGGTCTTCTTTCAAGGTCACTTCCATTTATGATGGTGTTACGGTGAGGTTTTTGAGGAGGTTGGCCAGTGAGGGAGGCACTGTCTCTCCTAAGGTGGTTAACTTATCCACGCTAAAAGTACTATTTCTAGTTTCCTGGCCTATGTCATGTCTCTTTCAGCTATTCGAGCAGGGTAGCTGACAGATTGGAGAGAATAAAGACACTTTTTTCCATAGAAAATAGTTGGTTGATTGGAAGTTGGAACATAGTGTGTGGAACAAGGAAAGATGGTTCATTGATTGGTCCGTTGCCATTTTGTGGTGTCCTATCAAATTGAAGTTGTTATTGAGGTTGTGTTGCGCCACAGATACCCTGCAAAACACGCACCCCTCAAATAAACAAAGATAAAACAATTTTTACATGGTTCGGCAATTACCTACTTCTGTGGAGGAGAAAATTGCAATGGTTTTTTCATATAAACCCTAATATCAATGGAGCCAACCCATCTCTGTGTGTGTGTGTGGATTCCCCTCCCCCCCCCCCCCCTCGCTCTCTCTCTCTTGTCTCTCCCAACACACCCGGACACGCCCAAAGGAAAAAAAAACCTTCTGTGCCGTTTTCCTTTCCTTCGTAAAGCAGGGCCAGACAAGGCGAATATTTGGAACTTACACTCCTAAATCCTTCACGTACTTTCGGAACTTACAATTTAAACAGTGTACATGCCTGAATAGGACTATAGAATGAATAATTGATGACCACCAATCTGATCATTGTTTACTGTGAAGCTTTTGCACCAGGTAATCTGGAAAGTTTACTAACCCAGTCCTTGGTCACTCTTAGAATGTAGCACTTGTGCTGGCTTGGGAGTACTTAAATGAACAGTGCAGAGTCGAAGAGCCTTAGCTTTGCACGTAAGATGTCCAATGATGAAGAACTTGACTCTTGGCGATTAA
Organism: Rhododendron kiyosumense; assembly: GCA_019656275.1. Classification (NCBI taxonomy): domain Eukaryota; kingdom Viridiplantae; phylum Streptophyta; class Magnoliopsida; order Ericales; family Ericaceae; genus Rhododendron; species Rhododendron kiyosumense. The sequence goes on from BPLS01028178.1 coordinate 19,919, forward strand.
AATGAATTGTTGCTCTTGTACTACTTGATTTTGAGACCATCTTCAATGCTTACAACAAAAGTTCCAACAAGACAAGTAAATTGGGGAAAGCTCATCGGTAAATGACCACAAAAAGAAAATTCTCAATACAATTAATTGCAGCTTTCTCGCGTGAGGTTCACATTTCATAGGTTTTTCTTCTGAGAGGGCAATTACACATCACCATCCGTGCACTTTTGAATGAGAAAATGCTCTTTTCATCTTGAGATGAGAATTTAATCCAATGCCGTTGGAGGAAAAGTTGCATTGTTTCTATTCTTCGTTATGTGATTTCATTATCTTAAATATAATAAATGGTGGAGGTAAATTTTGTACATGTCCATGCTTATGTGTGATCTTTTCTTGTTGCCATTTGCTTTGGATGTCTTTTCCCAGGGCTGAGAAATGTGTATATTTTGCTTTCTATGCAGAGCTGGGCTAGTTTTGAACCTCCAAAAACAACTGTAAAAAGAGTTCTCTTGCATGAAGACCATGCCAAGGCAAGTGCAGATAGATCTGACTTGTTGGATAAGAAACATGTTAAGTCCCAAATTCGGGAAGGATCAGCAGTTGCTCGTGCAGAGCTCTATACCACCACCTCAACTCTCTTTTATCCTTCTGAGGGAGAAGGTAAGCCACAACTTGAGT
>BPLS01028179.1:0-28401 GCA_019656275.1 Rhododendron kiyosumense
CAATTAATGAAGCAATAGTACAAGGATATGATAAACTACTCGTAGAAATGGACTGCAATAGGGTAGTGAATGCCTTGTGGAGGGTCCCCTTTCCAACAAAACGTTGGGATGATTACAGGAACCTTTCCCTAAACTTGTCCAAAGACTATGATATTTGTCATATTCCTAAAGAAGGAAATGAACTTGCTCATTTTTTGGTGCGGATTACGAAACTTGAAACTAAAAAATAGCCTGTGGACAAGTTGTGGAAGATTTTTGAGAGAATGGTCGGTCTTAATGAAGAACTGAAGCCGACCTTCAAGGTTAACACCAAACAAAGTAAGTTTGATCTTACCGCCCTTTTTTTCTAACGTAATCCTCCTTTCTTTTGTGCATGTGTGAATCTCATAAGTAGCTTAGCATGCTATGTTGTCACCTCATCAAATGGTTCGCTTCCATTCCACATGCCTCCATAGTCAATATCTATCTAGATTTCATAAATCAAATCCTAACCCTTTTCATGTTATTCCAAGATAAAATATTAATAAACCCACAATTTGATTTACAAAAATGCAGTTATTACAATTTGCTTGCTTATGTTCTGTAATCACAAAGGCTCTGCATCCTCATAATCGTTTGGGTATAATTTGGAAGAGGGTCTCATTAGATATAGCCATGAAACTGGTAATGAAGCTGAAACTAGGGAAACTAAGAGTTTGACTACTTTTGTAGTTAAACTATGGTTTTACAATCATTTGTTTTGAAAATAATAGATTGATATCTTAAAATTAAATAAATAGTATTGATCATCCAATTGAGAATGAAAGAGGCCAAAATAGACCCAACAACACCATTGAGTTCATTTTTGGCTTTTGTGTCTATGCCCTAATGTATGGCAGGACCGCCCCTGCATATTTAGTTGGATGTGAAAAGAAATTAATAAAAAGGTGGTGGTGGACTTGAAATATTTGTTATATAGTATTGTACAATGCCTTTTTATATAGTATTGTAAAATTGACTTACACCAACATTGACTTGTAAACTTTTACAATGTTTGTTAGTGGTATGTAGTAAGATGTTGTTCAATAATCGTGGATCCACTATTGTCTTCTTCCTAATGTCAATGGGCTCATCCTTTAAGGACCTTTCATTTGGCAATCTTTTGAAGGAGAAGGATGGGCAACTTGGGTTATCTCTTAACCCATATCTTAGGAATGTGTTTGCACGTGTTATTCTACGCTTAATTTTTCTCTCTTTTTCAGAAGTTAATTTTACTTTTCTAAACCCGAAGTTCATGTTTTTTCCTTTGGCTCCAATCTTTATTTGTCAAATGAAATATTCCATGTCAAGCTATTCCGAGCTTGAATATTATGTAAAGACTGCTAAAGTTCGTTCGATTGCTTTTCAAACCAAGCTTGAGCAGAGATTTCAGCTTAGGTATTAAATGAATGTGCTCAAGCATCTTTGTACATGGCTTTACAATCCTAATCTCTGTGTCCTCAACATTTCTATAGGAAAATGAAACGATGTGGTCGACCCATGTCCAAGGAGTTTCGATAACTGACACTTTGCAATCCCAGTGTCAAGCGTGAGTACGATTTTGACTTGTGGTGCCCGTGTTTCTTTGGAGGTTACCTCATTCTTTAGGTAGCATATCTCCGCATTATATTTTACTCATTTGCATTTTCACTGCTTTTTTGTTTCCAAAATTAAAGTCGTATTTATTGTGTTTCTATGGAGGTTATCTCGTTCCCTAACATAAGGAGCTAATATTTTGTGTCTAAGATTTAAGTCTATTAAGTTAAGATCTATGCCTATGAGTGCTTGCGCATCCTTTGTTGATTTTTTTCTGTTGAACTTTCTGTAGTTCCACCCGTTACATTACATTGCAGTAGGCATCATGATTACAATGGTCATTGGTGACAATAAAGATAACAACTAGTGCCAGTGAAATCTGGCATTGCATTTACTTATTAATGGTTGAAGCATGGGAATTTATGTGTTGAAGACATGGAAGAGGTTCCTGAAACTATTTTAGGAGCAGAGTTATGTTGCAGGTTCATCAGCTTAATCACATCAAGTTTGTTTTTTGCTGCAAAGTTTCTAAAATTGGTTTTTATGTAAGAACTCCTCTTCATAGGTTTAACTACTAGTACGTATTGGTGTTGTGCCCACCTTTACGCGTTGTTCCATGTTGTGTCCATCCTACTTAGAAGGCGTGGACTATGTAAGAGAACCCCTGGTAAGAAAAAGAGAAGGATTGCTTCATAAACCTTTGGCCTTTTGGGATTTTGAATTACGATACTTTTTAGGTTGTCTGGTCGAATATCGATTTTGGTATTTATTAAGATAGCCTTTCTGAAGTTCAAAAAGAAGAAGAAAGATAGCCTTTCTGCAATGCATTCAAACAGAATCCCTTGTAAGCAAAAGAGAAGGATTGCTTCATAAACCTTTGGCCTTTTGGATAATGAATGATGATACTTTTTTAGTTGTCTGTTCAAACATTGATTCTGGACTTAGTTAAGTTAGCCTTTCTGACGTTCAAAAAACAAAACAAGATAGCCTTTCTGCTATGCATTCAAACAGTTAGATGTACCAATTTCATTGGATTCTTTATGCTTCTAATTACTCGATCTATGCAAAGTTCTTGTGGTTTCATTCTCTAAAATGTCTTGCTAAACACTATACACGCACTCCTCTTAAATGTATTGCATCTTCAGATTGCTTACTCTGGTTTGCTAAGGTTATGTCAATCGGGTCATCAGTTTCTTAGAAAGAGATGTTTACTACTTGTTCTTCATTAGTTTGGGTACTTGAGCAATAATTTTTTTTTTTGTTGACTTTTCACACTATTTTCTCTTGGTAACTTAACACCTACCCCGAGGTTTTTGAAATTCCACTATGCCTTCCTGTCTTAGGGCTGTCATGAAACTGCACTTGGTGGGAGGTGACTTTTTATATTTTTACTCCTTAGCATATTTATATTTTGGTGTCACTTGTTCCCACCTTATGTTATTCCTGTAGGCTATCTAATGTGAAAATGATTGTGGTGACCTTCCCAACCCCCTTATGGTTGACCACTATCTTTACGTACATCATTTGTTAAACACCAACTATATCTCTGCCGATTGATTGCAGAGCAAGTATTTCCATTACAATAAACTGTTGGTTCTCTATTGCATGATGCAAGAGTGTATTAGTTTCATGGATGAAATGTTTGCTAAATCCATACATGGGCGTGACCAGAGGCCTATTTTATTATCAGCATCAACAGCATTGATGATTACTTGTGTGCACTTCTTAATAGAAAATCTTGGCTGAGTCTTTATCAACTGTCCCATGAGAGCACGAGACTAGTGCGAATAACGCGGTTATGACGCTATTATATGTGTGTGTTAACTGGTCTTCTACATCTTCTTGTGCAGCTTCAAGGACAAACCCCCTCCATGTGCTGATCTGGATTTCTTTGTGCTAGCTTGTTCGACGCTTGGCCTGCTGAAAGCTTCATTATGTCAGAATATTATCATAGTGAAAATATCCTGCTTTATGAAATGAAAAAAATCTTATCAATCACAGTTTCTTCTTTGCAAGCCGATATCTCTAAATATGGTTGCAATTATGGTTTCAAAAGTGGCTGTCCAACGTGTTATTTGGCATGCTGTATTCTTAGCAATTATTAAATTTTGTGTCAATTTTAGTATCTGGTTTGTTATTACAAAATTGGTTGATAGTTGTGACTAGTCCGCTATTGGAGCAACGCGAGTTTGAATCAATATGCATCTACTGCCTATTGTAAGAGAGGTGGTTGGGCAGTTTCTCCTGCAGCAGGTTGTAAAAGACCAAAGTACCCTCCTCTTCCTAAGCAACTGCCTAACCTCTTCTGTCCGCATTTGCTTTCCTCCGTCTCAACGCCAGAATGTACTGCTGTTGGCCACCCAATTGGTAACCGGCAATGTTGACAGCTCCTTGGAAAAAGAAAGTAAGCCATCACGGCCGCCTATATATATTGTCCACCTTCACCTTCTGCAATCGAACGATTAATTAAAACTAAGTTTCTTATAATCGCCTCCTCTGGCTGAAGCTTATATGAAAAATTAGAGTTTCCCTGAACTTGAGGTATCACTCATTTAACTATTAAAACCAAATTTCTTCCTCTTTCTCTGTAGCAACTTCTCAACAATTTTCCCATTCATCTATTTTGTTCTGTACTGAAACATTTTTTCTTTTTCCTGAAAGCATGTCCCTTAGCACTACAACCCATGCGGTTATCCTCGAGATGAAAGTGCGATAGCTGTTTGGTTTGTGGTTTCAAACCATGAGGTGATGGGCCGGCCTGGTGTTCGACTAGATGTCTAGCTGAATATACACCTCGCATATTTGGTACTTACATTTTTTTTTTTTAGCAAAAATTGATCGATGATTAATTGTTTGGCTCATTTGCTACTCTTACCGTAGAGAAAGACACAAAACAAAAAAGGAGAAGACACCCATCTGCAGGTCTCATAAACACCTTAAAGTTTGCTACTTGTTTTCATTATCCTGAATTCCTAATGAAAAAATTTAAATGATTGAATTGTGCACTTATGAGTATTGGATTGAGCCGATTTTTTCGCAAGGACCGTTGAAAAAATATTTACATTAACTAAATGGCACGGGATTGTTTGTGTGGGACATGTAGTAGGTCCCACACTACAATCCGTGCATAATTGCTGTGTGAGTAGCATCGTTGTTAAGGAAATACATATGAGCTCCACTACAGAGAGTGCACGGTCCGTGGAGTTTTCAAGCATTTTGTTCTTACATTTAAACCCATGTTTTTGAGAAATGCGAGAATTATATCCTGAAATATGAGCGGTTGGAAAATAGTGCATTCTTATCAAAATATAAGTCTGAAATTTATCACAGTATTTTTAATTTTTCGTAACTTTTTTTTAAGCTTTACGTTGTAGTTTTTGGAGTTAATCGCTCGTCTTAACAAGATGAATCAGAAAAGTATAAAATTATAGACCGATGTTGGAAAAATTCAAATAAGATGACACTTTAGACAAATAAGACAACTTTGATAACTTTTTTTTGTTTTTTGTCATAATTTATATTTTGTAGACTCTTCCTGTTAAGACGGATAATTAATACTACGAGGAGTAATTTGCGACACGGATGAGAAACTATATGGTCTAATATGTAATTTACACGAGATATATCCTCGGGTCCCCAATTATATTCGACCAGAAATCAGAGCCAGCCTAAAATCTTGCATCCAAAAGGTACAGATCTCTCTCTCTCTCTCTCTTGTTTGGCGCCTAGCAAATAAATCACCTTCAAGAATAAGGGGATGTTCCAATCCAATCCACACACCATGATCCAATCCATCCAACACAGATTGAGGAGTATTACATTTGGTCCCTTCTTTTTTTAGCGAATTTTTGTGTTTTCTGTTTCAGGTTGAATTATGGGTGCAGCGACGAACAACCTCGACATGGAGGAGGGAACCCTTGAGATCGGCATGGGTAAGTCCTGGAAATGTATAGAATCAAGTATCTGATTGATTATTTCAGATCTTAGCAATATTTAATGTGTAAAATTCAATTATAGCCTCTGGCCAAGTTGGAAATTTGTTCATTTTGCTATGAATGGTTCATCAGAAAGAATGGACTTAAATCTTCTGTACCGGATTTGTGCCTGTACCTCTGCTCCCGTGCAATTTCAGCCGCAACGAAGAGGTACAGGATTATTTGGTACAGGGACCTGACGTGGGAAAGAACTCTGATTTTTGTACTCTAAAGCAAGTTTAAGGACTTTAACAGATACTGGACTAGACAGGGATAGGAGGTTTAGAGTTGGATGCTAATGCCTTGATGATGGGTACCAAATATGGAAAAAATTTCAGTGCCGGGTGGGTGTACCACGTGGTGCCCGCTCGGCGCATCCGAGCTGTCCATTGCATTTTTGGACGGCTCGGATTTGGAGAGAGAAAAAGGAGAGTGTGTTGGGGTGAGAGGAGAGAGGGTTTCAATCCGAGTCATCCAAAAGGGTATTGGGCGGTCCGGATGTGCCGATCGGGTACCACATGGGAAATCCCCACCCGGCACCGAAATATTTATCACCAAATAAAGTCGGTTCTATATAGCATGTGTCCCGAACTAGAAAGCGTTTTGAGGATGTGGACGGCAGAATTCAAACGGGATGTGAATTTCAATTTCTTATATGTCGAATTAGGGCGAGGTTGCTTGCCTAGTTTGCCTCAATTTCCCTCTACTCGACTCCGCTGAGCATGCTCTTTCCATGCTTGCACTAGCATGCTTAACCATTCCACCCTCTTGATAAGACATATCGATCTTGCTCTAGGGTGATAATCGTATGCCTTGTATAGTATAGAGTAGATCAGGAGCAAGGTCTGTAACATTCTCAAAGCAAATGCTGCGATTATGGGTGCCATGGTGCTACCTTGTGACTCAATGCCTAAATACCCTCGGGAACACTTAACTCTATCAATCCTAGAGAACAAGTCCTGTTTATAGAAACATCCCTGAACCAAGGTGAAGGCGCATGCTTGCTTTTGGATTCCTCCATTCGTGAGGAGCATACCATTCTGCATCGTAATTTCTGAGATACTTGGCTCCACTACTCTGGAGATTGTGTTGCTAACAATGTGTCACTAGCAGAAGGTATTTACCTATACCTTGTACTCGCTTTGGCACATTTCCGTGGCACACAGGGTGTGTTAGCCTCTATGGTCTGATTGATCTAGCTATGGTAGAAGCCACCTTCTTCATTCTCATCTAAGCAATCTCCTTCCTTGGCTTGATGTGGCCCTTTATTGCTGTATGTATTTGCAGAGTACAGAACTGTTTCTGGAGTTGCTGGACCACTGGTTATCCTTGATAAAGTTAAGGTGGGTATTGTACTCTCAATACTTGGTGTGCACTGTTGGAGTTGCATATTTATTTTAACGAGTAACAAAAGGTTTGATGTTATAATTTCAGGGACCGAAGTATCAAGAGATTGTCAATATTCGATTGGGAGACGGAACAACACGACGTGGTCAAGTCCTAGAAGTTGATGGGGAGAAGGCTGTTGTTCAGGTGATTACCATAACCATTTCAGCATCACATTGTATGTTATTGATCATTCCCCAGACTTGGAAACATGGTTGTGCTTTATATTTGTTTCTCTCAAGAGTCAAATGTCACCTACTTCGCACCTCCTAATTTTCTGTTTCCATCCATCACCTTTTAGGTCTAATGGAGCTTCAAAGTTTGAAGTTGGGCTAGGCATGATGTGAATTGCAATAATAATTGGCTCGTTGATATTTCGCATTGCAAGTTTAGTCTTTTCGTTCCTACTTTCCTGTATGCTTTTAGAAAATATGTCTTCTAATTCATGTGCAACGACATGGATTTAGCAATGTTATACAAAGTGTTGGGCTAATAAGAAACGTCATGCAAGTAGGATGAGTGTAGCTGATATGAGAATGCTGAGATGGATGTCTGAGATTTTGGTGACAGAATTAGAACCGAACCTTTCGCTGAATGGTAGGGGTAACATGCATAGAAGATAAGATGAGAGAAAATAGATTAAGGTGGTCTGGACATTCTATCGTAGATCACTCAATGTTGTTAGGAGGAGTGATATGGTTATATTATGGGAGGGGTAGACCAAAGTTAACCTTTGAGGTGGTAGTCCGAAAAGATGTAGGTTTTTAACATCACGGAACATGATGCCCTCAACAGAGCTCATTAGAAGGCGGATTTACGTAACCGACCCCAATTGATTGGGACTTAAGGCTTAGTTTGGTTTGGTTAGTCCCGTGTTGACTATGACTCAGTCACCTTGGTATATAGCCTTACCATGTTTGACTGGAACCAGAGATGGGTCATTACATGGGTCTTATTATGGTGCTTTTAACTTTGCATGGTACCTGAAAGCTGTTTTCATTTAGCTGTGGTGTATGCTCCTCATGAAAACTCTTTTGGTTGTATGCCATTTCATACTTGACTTTTTCTCGTTAATTTTTTGCAAGTGACTGGATTTTCTGATTGTTTCATTGTGAGCTCGGACAAGGTTTTTGAAGGAACATCTGGAATTGATAACAAGTACACCACAGTGCAATTTACGGGCGAGGTAATGAATTTTTCTTAAATCGTACATCTTGTTCTTTGGCATGAGATGGATGTATTCCAGGACTTCAATTAAATCACTTCCATGGATCTCCTTTATGGAAATAAGCAAAAAGCATTGTTTGTAAGGATGAATTGGACGTCTTACTACGAAGAGGTGCAAAAAAGGAAATAAAAAAAACAAAGTATTCATCTTTCTATTCTGCGTAAGCTTGAGGAATGAGGATATGATCAATGCCTTGATGTGTGGCTTTAATGTGAAAGTTATTTTGTCTCTGTCCTTGAGGAATGAGGATGGTTTATACTACCCTTTCACTTGTTGCAATGTAGGTTCTTTTTAAGTGTCTGATATCTCCTCTAAAACTAAAATTTTGCTCTTCTGAAAACCTCAGTTGCTACTTGTTTGCAGGTCTTGAAAACTCCTGTTTCACTGGACATGCTTGGACGCATATTTAATGGTTCTGGAAAACCCATTGATAATGGGCCTCCTATTCTGCCTGAGGCTTATTTGGATATTTCTGGTATGTGGTATTATAGAACCAACTTATTAGATATTTAAATTGTGTGAATACTTTATATACTTTTTGTGCTACTTATTTCTATGTAGTGTAATCTGCTTTTGTCTTTTCCAGGTAGTTCTATAAATCCTAGTGAGAGGACATATCCTGAAGAGATGATACAGACGGGGATTTCAACGATTGATGTCATGAATTCAATTGCCAGAGGTCAGAAAATCCCACTCTTTTCTGCTGCTGGTCTTCCCCATAACGAAATAGCTGCTCAGATATGTCGCCAGGCTGGATTGGTAAAGCGGTTGGAGAAATCAGAAAGTCTTCTTGAGGTATATTTGGCCTACCATTTTAATTCCCACCTAGTAACGATCCAATATTGAGATATTTGACATGATGTGCTACTATGATCTAGGAAACTACAACTCTGCTGAGTGACAATGACTTTTGTGCCTTTTCACTTCCCTGTGAGATTTGACCGGAAAGTGTTATGTAACTTATGTTAATGAAACGACTTTGTTCTGCAAATATGGGAACGACTTTGTTCTGCAAATATAGGAATAAGATCACTTAATGTTGGACACGAAGCCAAAATTGTGGAGATGACTGCTTTCTTGTTATCCAAGACATAAATGATGTTTGTTTTGATTTTGTGTTTTAACTCATGGATCTGATTGGTTTAACAACACTTTCACAGGACGGGGCAGAGGACAATTTTGCCATTGTGTTTGCAGCTATGGGAGTCAACATGGAGACAGCACAGTTCTTTAAACGGGATTTTGAGGAAAACGGATCGATGGAAAGAGTGACCCTATTTTTAAACCTGGTATTTTGAAATTAAGTTCAAAACCTTTTTTGTGGTTTTTGCTTCATCAAATCAATTTCCTGCACTGTCATCTGGAAGTACGATAATAGAAAATTAGTGTGAAGTGCTCGCTTTTATGAAAATTAATTATTGTACTTTCTTTTCTCAGGCAAATGACCCCACCATTGAACGTATTATTACTCCTCGGATTGCTCTCACCACTGCAGAATACTTGGCATATGAATGTGGGAAGCATGTACTCGTCATATTAACAGATATGAGTTCTTATGCTGATGCCCTTCGTGAGGTAATCAAGTATTAGTGTACCTCGCACTGTATGGTGCAACTTGATAGGATGTATGTCAACCTGATAAATTTAATAATCTGATATGCACCATCTCCTATGCCATCTTTTGGTGATTTTCCAAGAATGGTTTATAAACAAATAATATGCTGGGAGGGGTGAAACCTTTATGGAAGTTCGTAATAAATCCTACTCCAGTTTTTTACTGTAGCGGTCAAGTTTCTTTGTAATTACTTTCTGAGACCATTGGCATAAGACAAACTACTAATGGACCAATGGCTTAAACAGGTATCTGCTGCCCGAGAGGAAGTGCCCGGAAGGCGTGGGTATCCTGGTTATATGTATACCGATCTTGCAACAATTTACGAGCGTGCTGGACGAATTGAGGGACGAAAGGGATCCATCACACAAATTCCAATCTTAACGATGCCCAATGATGGTACCACAGTTTTGGCAAACCACATCAATTGTTTGTCATATTACTCTTTTGAGCTTTTGAAGTCACAATTCATCTGAACTTAGACTTGTTATTGATCAGATATCACGCATCCCACTCCGGATCTTACTGGTTATATTACCGAGGGACAGATTTATATTGATAGACAGCTCCATAATCGACAAGTAAGATTGCAAAGCTGAGTTATGTAAAACCATCAAGTTTTCTTGTTTAGTTCTTGCAATACTACTTAAACTGGACTAGGGTATGATTGTCATGCATGCCTGCCATTACATGCATAAAAGAGAATAGGGATGTGCATGTAGGAAAAGTTCTCTCTTGCTTGAAGTCACTGGTAAGAACTAGATGTTCCATAACTTTGCATAGCTTTGGTGATTTTGTGGTGCTCTGAAGATATGTTTGGTTAATCATGGTGTAACTTGAAGGAAGACAAGCGGTAGTGTTATGGTAATAACATTAGGGACATGAACATTGGTTTTGACGCAGTTCTCTTCAAAATTGCAAAGCATTCCAGATTCATCAATAGAGCTTGCATTTGATTTCTATTTAATAAACTATAGGAAGCCTAGGAATGATAAATTGACAAGTAAAAGGTGTATAAATTTGTAACGTGAAGTTTTATTTTCTTTCTGTTTAACTGGACAGATATACCCTCCAATCAATGTACTTCCATCGCTGTCCCGTCTAATGAAGGTATGTATGTTGCTTTGTCTATCTTATTTATGAATAGATCTGTTACTGTAATAATTGTTGTTTTGTCATTGTTATTACTAGTGTGCCAGCAGCCATAGTAGCAGTATGGTAGTAGCACGGGAGAATCATGTTGAGTCCTTAACCACCCCACTGTTTGTTGAGGACACATTTAAGTCTGATGGTCTATAAATTCGACTAACCTTCCTTTTAGAGTTCGTTGGGAGTTGGATTTAGCCAAACATACTATGTTACATAAAAAATAGTTAAATTTTGTGATGGGGTATCAAGAATACCTATGTCCAGGAAAAAGCAACCGTTGAAAAAGGAAGGTGATAACAAGTATGTGATGGACCCAGCGGTCCATCATCAGTAGCACCGCCACTAGCAGCATCAGCAGCAAGCACCTTGTTGAAATGGAAAAGTAGTGTTGTTTCTTCCTTGCCGTCAAGGCCTATTCATTGCCATTGAGACTCTCTCTCTCTCTCTCTCTCTCTCTATTCATTGCCATTGAAATTCTCTCTCTGCCATTGAGACTCTCTCTCTCAGAGAGTATGCATGTGTTAGTGTTCAGGTATTTTTGTTTTACTCAACACTCTACACCTCCTTTAATCCCAACCGGTTGTAACGCATGATCACAATATCTCCTGTCGAATCACCACCAATTCCCTCAGAACCTGCAGCAGATCTTACATCTTCACCAGAACACTACAATCACAGAATCACCACTATTACACTACTCCTTAAGGAGTAGTTAGTTAAGTCACTTGAATAGGTCATGAACTTTGGTTACAGAAAATTGTAACCATTATTGCCTGAGACGGGATCTTCCTTTTCGTTGAAAACGAAAGAAGATTTTACCAGTGAAGAGGGAGAGAGAGTATAAGAGAGTAGGAGGACAGAAGTCAACCTACGAACATACAAAAGTAAAGCGAAAACTCTGGAAGCTGCAATTCAACACACTTCTCTAGTGCTCTCTGATCTTTATTGTACAAAAGAATACCCTTGGAGTAGCCAAAACAGAAATCCAGAAAGAACACAAATAGGCTACTCTACCCAAAACTAAGGGAAATAGCCACGAAATCCAAAAAGAGGATATCACGAATTTTCAGAGATAACAGGGGTGCTGCCTGTAATTGTGTGCATGAAGTTAATGGTACAACTAATTTTGGACAAGTACGACTCCTAGAGTATTGTTTGTGATATTTATAGTGGAGCGCTTGCCTCAAATCTTCTTGTTTGCTGCTATTGCAGAGTGCCATTGGTGAAGGGATGACTCGCAGGGATCATGCAGATGTATCCAACCAGGTTTGTCACTTTAATTTTGTAAAATGTAGTTACCGCCTTAATCACTTGATTTCCTCTTATCTTTCCTGGTATAATGAGAATTTTAAATTTCAGTTATATGCAAACTATGCCATCGGGAAGGATGTCCAAGCAATGAAAGCTGTGGTTGGAGAAGAAGCCCTCTCTTCTGAGGATCTGGTAAAAGAATACCTATCTGTTTCACCATAATTTCACCAACTTTTTGATAAATTACTAACCCAATACCTCATGAAATAAAACAGCTATACCTGGAGTTCCTCGACAAATTTGAGAGGAAATTTGTAGCTCAAGGAGCCTACGACACCCGCAACATCTTCCAGTCACTTGACTTGGCATGGACGCTGCTTCGTATATTCCCGCGTGAGCTTCTCCATCGTATACCAGCGAAGACACTTGATCAGTACTATAGTCGGGATGCATCTAATTGATGGATGGATTAAGGAAATATATTCTTGTTTCTTGTTTAGTTCCTTTTCGAGAGGCTTGCAAATTTCCTCCATCAAGTCCAACTGTCCAAGTAATAAAGGTTTTGTGCTTATCAGTGCGCGGAAACCAAAGCTTCGCTGATTAAGAGCCTCTGATATTCTTGCAACGAGGACCACTTCGATTGTGTAGTATCTGCAATTCTTTCTGTTATTGAACGGTTTTGCTACCCAGATCTGAGATGGTTTGGCACTTGCGATTGTGTTTCAGAAAAAAAAGCCACTTCTAGAGATCGAAAAAACCCTGTAATTTTACAGTATCAATGTGGTTGTTCATCCCCTTTGGATTGTATCTTGTTTTTGGATATTGTTGTTTTAGGAATTTGGATGTTTCCGTGCTCTTGTTCGGTTTGATAGAATAAATTGGACAGCTTGTTTAATTTTGATTTTCCGTACTAGTCCCATGCTTTGTTACTCTGGGATAAGAGAAAGGAAAATACTTGAGAAACCTTAGTTTTTAGTTTTTAGATGAAACAGTGCATCTTTGATATAATGTTTTACGAGTTGCGGTTAGAACATCAAAAATATATATTATATAATGTTTGATATAATGTTTACGTATTTAATATCATGAAGCTCGTAATAGACAAAGATAAAAGTGCAATTATAATTAGTGGAATAATAAATAGAATCTTGATGGGATTATGATTTCTTATTTGCACTGGGAGTCCGGACTTATTAGTCTTTAGGTTCTTAGCATAGCCTTATATATTTTTCATAGAATTTCATAATATACAAATTGACCTCTGGGAGAGAGAAACATAGGGTTGCTGTAGCAGTTAGGTTCAACAAAGAAGCAAGTCAACCAACATTCGTGTAGCCGGGAGTTGAGACGTAGTCAACTAACATTCGTGTCAACTAACATTTGTGTCGCGGGAGTTGAGGTAAAATCTTAGTTTCGCCTTATAGTGTTTTGCACATTTTTTTTATTGTCTAATCTATACGTGTTATTACTGGGAATCATTTCCCAACAGTGACTGTTAGTAAAATATAGGTATGAAATGAATATATACACCTCTATGCATAGGGCAGCGGCCATGGCTAACATGGCTGCGGGGACGCAATTAAAGCGGCATTTGTAGGCACGCCTTTGCCTTAGGCTATGAGTGTGCGGCCATGCTTACAAAGTTGGCGGCCAGGTTCAACATGTATGCGGCCAGGAAATTAAAGCATGTTGCATAGGCACGCTTAATACTTAATTACATATGGGCCCCACAATTTCTCTCTTTTCTTTTTCTTCCTTGCCCCGTACATACGACGGCTAATCCCATCGCGCATCACGTCTCTCTCTCTGTCTCCTCCGACGTCTCTCTCCTCTTTCGACATCTCTCTGTACCGGCCCGTTTGGGTGGAGAATTTGTTTTGAACGGATATAAAATGAGGATGGATTTAAAGATAGATATGTAACGATGAGTTATATATTAAGAAGAGTAAATTTGTAATGAGGTGTTTGAATAATTTTTTAAGGAAGAGGATTTGAAAGTTTGATATGATGAAATAAGGTGTTAAATAACTTAATTGTCATTGTGTATAAGTTTAATGTTTAAAATACAAATAATTGCAATATAATTATCATAGCCCCTGATTTCCCAACCCTAAAATTGCATTTATTATAGTTATCATATATATATATATATATATATATTTACAATAATTGCAATTTAAAAGTCATTTTATATATATGTATGTATATGTATACCGACAGTATACGCAACTATAGATATACACAACCCCAAGACCCCAACCCCATTCACCGGCGCACGACCCCACCCCCTGGATTCACCCACGCACAACTCCATCCTCTGCCTCCGTCCGCCGCCGAACATCACCACTCATCTTTTGAGTCTCTCTCTCTCTCCGGTCTGGTCTACAGAGGAGTATACACGCGTGATAGATTCGAGAAGGCAAGGACAAAATCAGAGAAGACCTCAAATCCCCCTTTCAGTTTTCACACCCAAACACCGTAGATGAGGAGAAGCCGGACTCCAAATCCGGCTGGCTCACAAATCAGGGTCATCTCCCCCATCCAAACAGGCTCGTACAGATAAATACATAAAACGCAGTGTGTTTGGTCCAAAGGCCTAGTTTTACCAATTCAAAGTTTCATTTTTCTGAACCAACCGGAGAGATCCCTGCTGCTCTTCTCGTCAGGTTCGGTTTCTTGGGTTCTCTTGTTTTTCAATTTCGCCAATTCCTTGTGTTTCTTATAATCTTGTCCAAGGGTTGCTTTTTTTATTTCGTCGTTTTGTAATTCGCCCTAGGGTTTATCCCTATTATTGTGTGTGTGCTAGAATAATTCAGTTCCAGAGTCCATTGAATTCTGTAAGTTTTCTTTACATGCACGCATGGATATTAATTATTATGTACTTCAGTTAATCCCTAAACTTACCTACCTTAGGAAAATATGGGTTTTTGATTGTTAGGGCACCAATTAAATAGCATAAAATTTTCATTCCGTGGAACTTTTGATTTTGAGGTGTCACATAGGTTAGGTTGGCACGGCCCATTTGACACCTGGTGATTATTTACAAGTTGAATGAAAATAGCAAGGATTTGGAAAAAAAATCCATGACTGGGGATATTATTTTATGTGCTGTTCCAATTCAATATTAGGCTTACAAAATTCAATATTAGGCTTACAAATTTAGTCGTGATAACTGATAAGTGATTTCTGGGTCATCAAGCAATCATAGTATTTTCCACGCTTGGATTCCGAGGCGTAATCTTAGATTTCCTTGTCGTATACTGTGAATCTTGTCTACAGCTCAGCACTCATCCTCTTTTTATTATCCAGCTATTCGGGATTATATTTACCGTCTCTGTTCCAAAGTTATACTTGCTGTCTCTGTTCTTAGTCAGGGCTATAAATCTATGTTTAATGGTAATTTCGTCCGTTGATTTGTTTCGGTTAACTACCTTGTTGCATTTGTGTAAGTCGGTAAGTGGTATTCAGTCTAATACTTCTTTTCCATCAACAAGTGAAAATTAGACCACTTTATGGGTTAAATTTTGATTGATTGGATATAGCAGGGTTGATCACCTTTCGTAATACAATACCTCCTCAATGTGGATTATCTGTTTCTATCTAGTCTTGTGTTATTTTGTTGATTCTTTTCTTTTGAACTGGACCATTATATTTGTTATACAGTCCAGAGACATGTACTTGAATACTACTTGTTTTGGACAGCTAGTTTAATTGTGATTTTAGGTGCATTACCATGCTTTTTTAATATGGGACATGAGGAAAATAAATACTTGAGAGAAAATTTAGTTGCCTTTTTAATGAAACAATGAATCTTTGATAGAACAATTCGGAGAGCTTGTTTAACTTTGATTTTAGGCTTCAGTACCATGCTTTGTTACTCTGGGATAAGAGAGAGGGAAATACTTGATAAAACTTAGGTTTTGCATGAAACAGTGCATCTTTGATACTAGTAATGTTTACATGGTGTGGTTACTGGTTACAACACCGAAAGTCTATTCCGGACCTTCCGGTTAACTTCATGGTTGAACTGGTGATCTTTGATTACTGTTGTCAGGAATTTTATTTACTGCACGTATGAACTTTTGATCAGTATGGGTTTAAAACAGGAAAATACTTTTCACATGTTTTTGGACTTTTATTTGTATGCCTTGGTAAAAGAATAATGGTTTCTTTAATTGCAGTGTCATAATCGCGTGGGCAGGATGGATGATGAGTTTGATCACTATACTTTTCTGGGTTTGCCATCTGGTGAAGAAGGAGCCAATCTTTCAGAGAAAGAGATTACAAAAGCTTATAGAAAGAAGGCTTTGGAATTACACCCGGACAAGAGGCCAGATGACCGCAATGCAAACGCCGACTTCCATCAGCTCCATGCTTCATACGCCATTCTCAAAGATGAAAAAGCTAGGAAATTATTTGATGATCTCATGCGTGTTAAACGTAAGAAGGCTCTCCACCAATCACAGCAGGGCTCCAAGCGACGGAAGATGATGTCTGATCTTGATGAAAGAGAGAAGGCTGCTTTTGCTCCTGACCCTGTAACAAAAGCTCAGGAGGAAGAAGAGCGAATTACTAGGAAACTCCATGAAGAGATTTCTAGAATTCGTGCTCAACACGCCAATAAAGTTGCATCAACGACTCCACAGAGAACGGAGAATGCAGCAGTTGGAGGAAGGGAGAGTAAAGGTGGTGGCGGTAGCGGTAGCGGTAGCGGGTTGGACAAGGAGAAGGTGCTTAAGGTGTATTGGGAGAAGATTGGTGAGGATTATAGTGCTCAACAACTGAAGGAGTTGTTTGGGAAGTTTGGTGAGGTTGAAGATGTAGTGATCAAGAGTTCCAAGAAAAGAGGCTCTGCACTTGTTGTGATGGCGTCTAAAGATGCAGCTGTAAGTTGTTAGTCCGTTATAAACTTCTGTTGACTGCTCTATCTGGTGGCACTCAGGATTTGGTATCATTTCCATTAGTTTTGTGATAGTTACCTAGGATTTGTATGATTGATTGGACCAATTTGTTCATTCTGCAGGTTGCTGCTACTGGTAGTGTGTGTGGAGATCTCTCAAATCCTTTACTGGTCCTGCCTCTTGATCCAGCCAAAACTACTGCTTTTTCAAGCCCCCTTAAACACGCAGAACCTGAGGGTCCAAAGCTGAGTAATCTTGTGGGTGCTGGGCACCAATTATTTGAAGACTCAGTATTGAAGAAAATGATGCAAAAGGTTTGTGCATTTTACCTTCACTTTCCCTCCCATCCTCCTGTCCACACATTAACAATCTCAGATTTGATTTGGCTTGTCTATTACCATTAGGCTATTGTGGATGTAAGAATGTGGATGACATGAATATGTATGATTCTATGCACACCTCGATGAGAGCAGCTGCAGTGAAGAAAAGATCAATGTCCAGAATACTGTCATAATGTTATTGAGTCAGCCTGCGAGATTTGCAACTCTCTTGTTTTCATTTTGAGATTGTTCATTGACCTGACATCATTTGTAATGCTTAATCAGGGTTGGGCCAGCTCAGGTGTTGGTAAGCTTAGTTGCTGGAACCTCCTATCCGGGTGGCGAAGCCACCTTAGACCCTCGCTTCCACACTCCAAGTCAAAACCCCCTAAGAACCTCGCTCCCATTGAAAAAGAGCCCGCTCACAACTAGAGTAGAACCTCTCAAGCATGAAAATCCCCAAAGAAACAAAAGAAAGATACTAACAGAAAATATGAAGTACTGATATGAAAATACGATAATATTAACTTAAATTTGCTCAAGTACTAGTGTAAACATTGTATTTACTTATTTCAATAAAACCATACTTGGTGGTTTTGTACAAACTACTTCAGTGCCTATTTCTATAATATAGAAACACTCCTCTAGTCGGAAGTACAGATTTTGTACAAAGTCCTTCTATGTATATTTCAGTTCACTGTACTACATGTAATTGTGGAGCAAGTACTGATTTTATTTTTCGCTAAGTTATTCGGTTTTTGAAATATAATTGTACTTTTGTAGATTATATATTTGTAGTACTATGGAATTGTTCCTAAACACTCCCACCAAAGCTCTCAAACGAGGAGCTTTAACAATCTTAGCTCTCCCGGCCAGGCTCCCTCTCCCGTCCCCACTTTGTGCAACTAAGGCCATGTTTGATAAATGTGTTGGATTAGATAGGATTAGTAAGGAGATGAGATTGGTAAAGAGATGGGATTAGTAATTTCGAGTGTAATCCCAGGTGGGTGTTTGATTGTGTAAGGATTAAATCATGGGATTGTGATTACCAATCCCAATCCCTTGTTTGGTTGGAATACCATGGGATAGGATTACAAATTGCATTTCCAAATATACCCATGGATGAAAACATGGTCTATTGAATTGCATGGAAAAAAAAACAAACGGTGCATTTTCCAATCATTTTTGGACAATGTGCATTTTTTTCATCCAATCAATTTCCAGATACTTATCTGGACAACTATCCCTACATCATTGTGAATTTATTTGGAATAACGCAAGCATATATTTTTTATTCATGTAACCATAAAAGGAGGAAAACGAAAAAACAAAACAGATAACATCTTATTATACTTTCAAATAAATATAATTATTTGTTTGAGTTACATTATGCTATGGAGCACGGGTACCGGTACGGGTACGGTACAGGTATGAGATACGGCAAAACTCCAAAAAAGTAGGGTACGGGTATGGTGGGGGTACGGCGAATATTTATATAATTTTTTTCTAGTTTTTATTGCATAAAATGAAATATAAACCCATTTTACCAACAAAAAGCAACATATATAAAAGTTCAAAGTTCATACATCAAGTTCAACGTGCCTAGATCAAAGCAAGACGAGTTCCTTATTCCTTACATACCAACAGTACTTACAAACATTGTTCATAATTGCACTTGAACTCTCATGTATGACCCCTGAAATTCAATGTTACACAAATTGCACTTGAACTTTGTGTTGTTACCCCCCCTTCACCCCTTTTAATTAATTTCGTCACATAATCCCATAGGGGAGCATTCTCATCGTGATCAACAGGTGTACTAGTAGCACTACCAGTTGAACTTGAACCCATACTGCTCATTGAACTCATCTCCCTTTGAATTATGAAATAATCCCAGTGCATTCAAACAGTACAAATATTGCCTATAAAAAAAAAAAGTACAAATAAACTTATAAACATATCGTCATAGCTACTACAGTTTGCATATATACATATCTACTCCATATCAACTAGTATTCAGAAGTTCAGATACATATATACATATACATTACACATACATATATACATAGAGACTATATGATCGATCAAAAAAAAAAAAATAAAAAAAATATATATATATATATATAGAGAGAGAGAGAGAGAGAGAGAGAGAGAGAACTTACGGTTGTTTTTTCCGATTTGGAGCCCTAGATCTCCAAGATCGCTGCCTCTCTCAGTCAGTGTAAACGTGTATATAAAAGAGTCAAAAGACAAATAAATTACACAATAAGCCCATATTTTATAATTATTTACAAAAAAATCCCTGAAATTTTGAAAAAAATCATTTTGGGCTAAAACGTACCCATGCCATACCCAAAATTATCAAAACTACCCGATCCAATTTTGCCGTACCCGGTACGTTTTTGTCGTACCCACGCCGTACCCGAACCCGGTACGCGTACAGTGACATTTCAGGAGTACACATGCTACATAGACATTACGTAGGTGACAAAAGTCCATAAGTAGCAATGGGATTGAGAAGTAGGGTTTTGGGTGGGTAGGTGAGGTGTGTAATGGAGGGTATTATTGGTATTGAGTTAAAAAACCATGGGCAAGGTGGTCATTTTGTAGGAGGGAGGTTGGGACAGGATTGGCAATACCTAGTACCCCATGGTATTACCAATCTGGCAAAAGTATGGGATTACTAATCCCATCCTCTTCTCAATCCCATTCTTTGTTTGACAACCAAACAAAAAGTTAGGAAGCCCATGGGATTAGCAATCCTATCCCAAGGCCTAATACACCTATCAAATGGAGATTGGGTCTCTCTAGGCACGATCGAGATCGGGAAGGGGGTCTGTATCATCCCTGTCCTCTTGCGTCTGGAAGTACTTTTTGTCTAGTATAGATATGTGATCTTATTTTAGGACTTCAGAGAACATGAAGATGAGATAAGGATGTTTGTTGTCAGTGCTTCTGCTATTGTTCTGTTCATTTGGGTAAAATAAAAGAGCTGGGGATTTGCATCACATAGTTTTCATTTGGAGTTGCATTGTTATGTGAAGATTGTGAGAATTATATAGTATGTTTTTTGTAGTAGTTCATTATTTGTCTTCATTTTGGCCTATGGTGGCTCACTGCATGTCAAATGTTCCTTGTCACAGAAATATGGTTAGTTTGGTGTATTATCTAACTTTTGTCCTTTATTCTGAGCAGGCTGCACAGAAGCAAAAATAGCATGGGAAGTTTCCAAAATCTGACATTATAACTGCAGCACACAGCTTTGAAATTTCCCGGTCTTGACTAGCGGTAACTATCCAATCAAATCCTGTTACATTTCATGTTTCATTTTTGTTATGGTTGGTTCCAATTTTTCATGTCCTTGCCCACCCGAATAGGGCAGTTTATTGCCTTTGCGAGGGCAAAAGCTTGAGTGGTTTTCTTTCTTTGGTTGTTTTTATTTGTAAGTTGTAGATTAATAAACAGTTCGTTTGTAGTCTAATATCAATTGTTCATGAAATGCAGGACTGTTGTAGAATTGTCTTTATGGAGGAATAGTGTAGAACATAGATTTTGACAGGGATTCAATCGCTGCAGACTTGGTTGTTGTAATCTCAAGTACGGGAGAGAGCATTTGTTCCTTGGCTTGAATTACTGTATTTTTGCCTATGAATCCAATAATCAGTAAAAGACTGCACTTTGTAATGCTTAGCGGAGGGCTGTATTGAGTTCTATTAAAGTAACTGTGAATCTGTCCATTTATGATGACGTCTAATGGATGAGTTGAAGTGTGGCATGTTGCTGGTCTTTCTTGTTCAATTGCTCAAGCACGCATGAGATCCATTTTCTTTCTTGTGTTCAATTTACATATGGATGTCTTGCCGAGTAATTACTTTCATTTGTTGATTTGTGTTCGTTGTTGCTTTTGATACAGCTGTGTTCGTGCCAAGACGATGCGAACTTTTTCGTAACAAAAGGAGAGGAGAGAATGTGAGGTGGAAGACGTCCGATTGGTTCAAATTGAGGAGAACCTGACATCTTCTAAATAGATATTCAACGTTAAAATTCGTAACATAAGTACTGTAGGATTTCATCTACCCGAAGCACAAGGATTGAAACACAGGAAGAGCTAGTAAACACACATTTTCATCAATTGAAGTCTTTATTGTTCTCCTATAATCAGCAACATTTATGAACCCTATGAAATTTCCTTTTTTTTTTTGAACAGACCCTATGAAGTTTCTCTAAGGCTCATAATATACACAATACAAAACATGGATACATCTTGCCTGTTACAATCCCCTGTTCTATACCACATACTACAAAAATGAATAAACTGGTGAGCACAAAATTGTACACCAATTTTACCGCCATGATCAATCAGCAATTGTAACGAATCTGTGCTGTCAACCATTACCCTTTCGTTATTTTCCGGAAATCAGCAGAACTGAAGAAATACGAGGTTCTGACTTCTGGAATCCCACTGCTTGAGTTACAATCAATTTTTTCCCCACGACTAGGGTATTTTTCCAGTTTCATACCCTTAATCCATGAATGACAACAAATTTGCCAAGTCCCATCGCAATTGCAGACATCAAATTCCATGCCCACAAATTCATTGGGGTGAAACCAGAGATTTCAATTTCAACTTACATGCCGTCTAGTATGATCAGCCCCCATTTCCAGGAATACCACTTCAGCCGAGTCTTTGATACTTTTCCGGTGAATGAAGAGAGGAATATCCTCTAGTCAAGTTACAAAGAATGCAGCACCTGTGTGGACAGTCAATTGAAGAAGTATGGAGAATCGATAACTTCTTGCAAGTCAAAGTCGCCTCTATCTGGGAGGGACGGAAATGCCAACTCTGGATATTCTTTCTGGAAGCTTTTGAGCAACTGCATGATGATAATAAGAAGTTGTTGAACACACATATATATGATCTATACCTCCCTCCGATTAAAATTAAGATAGGCCCAATTTAAGTATTGCCCTTTTCTACTTCTTCTTCTTGTTGATACTATTAATACTTCGTTATCTTAATACTGCATTTGGGTCAAAATTTTGTAATTAATTTGATTTTTCTGACCATAGGAATCTTTAAAAATAACTAAACATAGATTAAATTTCATCTTCTCAAGACAAGCCCAAAAGTCCAACCTTTTGGCTTATTTTTGTCTTTCTTGAACGTTTTTCAAATTTGGTCCTAATTCTTTACTTTTTCAATTCTCTACTCAAGATGAGTCAAATTAGGAAATATTATTGACTGAAAAGCTAAAAAAAAGTTCACTAATAATGAAAATAAGACACTAAGAAAAAGTTAAGTCAAACATAAAAGGTAACAGAATTCACTCGTCAGTTGTTACAGGTTCTCAAGCAATTTTGACAAGTAAAGGTACTTACTTACCCTAATAGGGAGAAACTAAATCATAAGATACTCACATTCTCAAGAATCGGGATGCTATATAGCTCCACAAACTTTTGCCTGAGGATTCTATTCATCTTATCAACGTCGCATGCATGCGTCCAGAAAGAGTCATGCACCCCTGTAGCAGATTTAGGGATGAGGATGTGAGAACTGAATTAAAAACAGATAATTCTCACTCTATACAAATTCCCCTGTAGTACTTCCTAAGGAATCTATGAAGCAGGTCATAGTCTCAAACTGAGAAAATAACGGCCAAAGAAAAGGCATGACCTGCAATTGACCAGCTATTAGGTGAAAGCCATAGGGTATGCGTGAAGGGAAAGGGTAATTTAGATGGGCACCATTTTGTGTGGAGGTTTCTAGCAACACTTATATTTAATATCATACTCCAAGCAACGCAAATACAATACCATGGGAAATGTGGTATTATTGATCTCATCATCGATACTTGGAAGTCGAATCCTACTAAATCGATCATTTGGTGGTATTATAGATCATGCGGGATTATATATCCCCTTTAGTATTAGTCCAGTCAAACAAACTTCAATAAAACAAAAATCTTCTAAGGTTGAAAACTTATACATGGTTAATCAACTTAATCTGCAAACTTCTTCTAAGATTGCAAGTGTCTTCTGAAGGAACTTCAGAAGAATATCCACCAAATTTAAAAGGAGCCTGCTGATTCCAAAATATTCTCTGATGTTTATTAGTTTGTCTAATCCAAGGTTCTTTTGCTGGTAGAAGTTACTTTTGAATAGATTCACGTTCTAATTTAAGAGAGGACAAACCGGCGAAACGCAATCCAGCATCCCTGCATGCAACAGCTGTCATCATCATGTGTGAACCATCAAGTGAGTGCACAAAATTTGGAGGAAATGCAGTTTTCTGTTTTCTTATCTGAACCTGTATTCCAACGGGATAACATGAGTTAAAGCAAAGCAGATGCCTGAAAAGAAGGCCAGAAACTCTGGTAAAAGATACTGATATGTACTTACAGAGGTACCATCTCGCTTCAAACTCAAAGTCTGTAGTGTTGTTGTAACCTGGCTCCCCATGGTATGATATGATAAGAATTTCAAAAAACAGATGGAGATCAATATTGCCTAAAATAACCCAAACCAAGTTTTTACATCCTGTGAGGCATCAAGAAGGTAATGTATAGTTTCTTTGTTGGGATTAATGTACAGTTCACCAAAAAAACTCAAAGTCTGTAGTGTTGTTGTAACCTGGCTCCCCATGGTATGATATGATAAGAATTTCAAAAAACAGATGGAGATCAATATTGCCTAAAATAACCCAAACCAAGTTTTTACATCCTGTGAGGCATCAAGAAGGTAATGTATAGTTTCTTTGTTGGGATTAATGTACAGTTCACCAAAAAGTAGCCTCACGTTGTGTTATGGACTAAGCAGTTATCTCGAAATCCGCAGCTTGTTACTTGGGGGAACAGATTACTTCCCTAAAAATGAATTACGGAAAAAATCTCTAAAACATGTTCAGGGAAAAAATCAGGTTTTTTTGCTGTCATTCATGCTTATTGCTTGAAGATGATTATTTGGACGAAAGGCATAACTGGACTGAAGACATGTCATGCATTTTTCTTCAAATATTTTATGACAATAAAATAATCCTGAGCACTTATGACTTGAGGCAACACTTCTAATAGTTTCAGTTACAGAAACTTTTCCCCATGCAAGGAACTTGAGCAAATGGAATCCATCAAAAGCAACACTTGAGACAAAACTGCCCATAATTTTGACAAATGGATCATGTTCTTGTTTTCTTTAACAACCAATGGCAATGCAGTAAAGTACAAATGCAGCAACTAAAGATCAAATACCCACAGAATGCTGTTTTGTTTTGAAGTAAGGTTGCACAACTGGAAGACCAAGAGGAGTTGTCCACCGCACAGGTTGGTTTTGTGAAGCAATAACCTGTAGATTTCATACTTTAAGATTCCATACAAAAAATAGGACATCTTTTTTATAAATAATACCAATCACATATTTGAAAATTGAAACACAAGCATACTTTTGCACAATCACCAAGCCAACTCATTATGCCTCGTGCAGCATCAAATATCTCCTCAAGGGCAGCCATCGTTACCTAGTTAAAGTTGTAGCACCGAAGAAAACAACAGTAGGGTAGCATTATTACTTGATCGACAAGAAGTTCATTTCTTGCTATTGCACATCATTGGCATACAACATAAGGTTCAAATTCAACAAATGAGGTAAGAACAAAAAAACACTGTTTTTCTAAATAAACAAATGCCAAGAAGCAATGAACCTATAGTTATGGTGAAAATCTTAAACAAGTTTCATAGCCCGCTTTGATGGGTTAAAATTTTTCCCGCCAACAGATGATACAATTTTTGGGGACTATGCATTTCTGGGATTTAGTGCCCCATGGTTTATTCACAAAACCAGCATGGGGCTAATATTTTCTTTTCCATGTTATGGAAACATGATTTGCTTAATCCACATAAAAATCCAAGCGGCTCAAAGCTCGAATTGAGAAGATCTCGTTCAAGCTCAAATCGGTCAATAAACACGAGCTTGAGCCAAACTTTTTAGCTCGTTCAAAAAACAAGCTGAGCCCGAGCTACTAATAGCTTGGCTCAGATGAGCTCGCGAGCCAAGCTATATATGTTAAATACAAATATATCATATGTTATGCATATTTTTATATGCATAGCTGCTGCCATGTGTCACCTCTGGGTGCATACACAATCTTTTAGACCTTTGGGAAAAGGAAGTGGGCAGGCTATATAGCTAATTGGATGACCGATGAAGCTCTTCTTTCACAACGTGGGACAACAAACAAGTCTCCAAAGCAAATGAAAGGTTCCCAACAAAGCCTTCTACATTCTACATCAGTCCCACATTGTTTACCTTCAACAAAGTTGTATACAGAGGCTCCTATATAATTAAAGCACCCAGCCCCTCGAGCTAAGACGACTGAACATGAGCCGAACTCTAGCCTCATTTTAACAGCTCGTTTCGAGCTCGAGCCGATTTGATTTATGGCAAGCCAAGCCTGAGCAGTCTAAAGATTGACTTGGCTCAGCTCGTTTGCAGCCAAGCATACTGCATTAAATCTTAAACACTTATCAGGGCTTATGTGCACACTTCAAAGCAAGCTGAAAACTATCTTGTTCGGTTGAAGGATTTTGGATTTGAATTTGTAATGATTAGGGTAGGGAGATAGGGTAATGATTGGAGAGAGATAGAGATAAAAATGAAAGTAGTGGTTGGAATAGGGGTAATGAGTGGATGTTGGAGTAGGGTAATAATTTAGAGTCCAAATCCTCAATCGAACAAGCCCTAAGGTAAACCACAACCACTCATTAGAACAATATGCCAACAACTATCGTGAAAATTCATTGCAACCTTGACTTTCTTTACGAATTTTCTCATAGAGAAAAAAAATCTCCCTAGTTTTCATTACATAAGCAGCAAGTTAACAACTTATTAAGAACACTGTAAGTGGTAGTAACTTTGTCCCAAGCAATTTAACATTATTTCCTAGTCGTTGGTAAAATCTTACTTTAGCAGCATAGCTAGCAGCCTTAAACAGCAGACGATCGTCACTAATTTGACCTTTCTCCTGTAATCTTCTTTTGATCTGCTCTCGCGCTCCAACAAAAGTAACACCATATACTGAAGTCATCACTGTCTGTTTCACCAGTTTCCTGTCCACCTGAAAGCTAACAGTGTTAAAGGTCATCAGGTAGAACGTTTACCTAATCAAAACTTGGGGTCTAAAGCTTAGAAGGGACAGTTGAAGGTTGATAGAAAGAAGTGAAAGAAAACACCTGTCCTACTAAGGCCTTGGCTAGTATAGCATTTGGATTAGTTGCAGGATCCTCATTGCTGTCCCTTTTCATGATATCATGAACCCTGCCACACGAAAGGTTTTATTCATAAGAGTCCTTTCATATACTGAAACAACAGACGGCCATCCGAAACAAATGAAGGTAAGAGGAATGGTAAGAAAGGGTATACTGGTTAAACTAATTGTCCAAATATCATTCATAAAGATTGTTGTTTGGAGTAAGAAGGTTATAAGTATAAGGTTTCGCCTTTTCCTCCTGTCCACCCCCTCATTTTGCCTTCCCCTTCTATCAAATACTATAAACCACTTCATCCATTTCCTTTCCGTTTTCCATTACATTCCCCATTCTGCTCTTCCAGATGATAAAAATCTCTCCCTTTTCTTTGGGCCTCCACTTTTCATTTTTAACAATGAAGTACCATAGAAATGCAGTATAAGCTACGATGTGTTCCTATGTCTGTTCCTGATAAAGACTAGAATAAATGGATTACAACCTCAAAATAGATATGGTTCTACCTTGCAGCAATTTCAGAGTAAACATCAGCAGGTTTTTCTCCAGCTACTAAGTTAACTGCAGCAGCTCCAACCTGCATGCATAGTCCCCCACATAAAAGGCAGAGGATGTGCATGTAACCCACAATCAATTAGCAGCGCAAATTTTTTTTTTTTGCTAATATACATAAATGATAAAAATTGAGCCCAAACAGCATACTTACAGAATCTCTTCCCAAGGCTGCATAATGCTGTAGGCCATTGCATGAACCATCCTAAAACAAAAAAAAAAGTTAAAGCAAGATCAGATAAAAAAGAAACCAAAAAAAGGTGACTGTCTGCTGTTAAATCCTCTTTCAATACGCAAAACAGTGCATCTAGGTATAAAATTATAAACAACTAGAGCTAATCAATGAAATGTTCTAATTCACATACTGCAACATGCTTGTTATGAGAGGAAAATTGCAAGGTTAAATCTGAACTAGAATCCAACAAATCCAACCTCACAAATGCGGGTAGAAAAGCTCGATTCAAATATTTTCACATTGTACAAGGGTGTAGATAACGCCCAAATTGTGGTTTATCGTTTATATCACATTGGTAGCGCTATTCAGATTCTCCAAATATACGCTTCCATTGCGTTGCCAATTGAAGTCCTAGCATAGTCTCAATTAGTGGCTACTATGAGTGGACACCCAGTTTACAAACATGACCTATTGAGATCAATTACCTCATTTCTCAATAACGGAAAAGACATCACTTCTTGGATAACTATCCAACTGAAATTGCTGACACATCTAGGTTGTGCTATTTTCCAATTCACGCTTCCCTTGCTTTGCCAATTGATGTCCTAGCATAGTCACAATCAATGGTTACTACGGAGTGGACACACAGTTTACAACCCAGATCAATTACCTCATTCTCAGAATTCCAAAAACGGAACAGACATCGCTTCTTGCATTCCGATCCAAGTGGAATTTTTTACGCATCAAGATGCTCCTGACTTCTTTCTCAGTTCATAGCGTACCAATCTTTCAGGAGTAGACCTTACTAAGCCTGAACAAATATTCATCCAGGCCGTAAACTTTTGTTTCCTTACATTTCAGTTGTGTCCAAATTTGTCTCTCACTTCCCTTGCGTTTCCACAATATTTCAATTCCTAAGCTTACAGAAAGACACTTAATGGCATCAGTCCTCAGTAGTAAGAGATTTTATCTAACCAAGCAGGATCCATAATAGGCATCACTAAAAAATCAGTGGAGAAGTTCAAATTCAACTTGCTTTAGCTGATAG
>BPLS01028187.1:752-16400 GCA_019656275.1 Rhododendron kiyosumense
CTCTCTCTCTCTCTCTCTCTCTCTCTCTCTCTCTCTCTCTCTCTCTAATAGTGTAGAGGTTGTAAGATCGGGGTAAGGAGGTTTTATAGTTGTGATGAGTGTTCGATCACTTTGTTTATGCATATGAAGTGTTCGATAAGATGTGTGAGTAAGACTTTTAGTTATTCAAAACTAGTGATCGAATTTAACTGGATGTTCATAATTATTTTGAAAGAGTTGTTTTCTTGTGTTTTCGAAACTAGTGAATTTCACTACTATTGAGTGATTGAATAATTGGGTTGCGCTGCAGTTGCTTCTATTTCTGTTCGGAAATTTCGTGAAATTTATGAGCTCATAGCTAGTGAAAAATCACGAGTTCGAAAAACTAGTAAAATTCGTGAGTTTGAAAGCTAGGTAAAATCACCACCTAGTAAAATATAGTAAATTTGAAATCTAGCAAAAAATTATGAAATTTAAAAACCAATGAAATTTGAAAAGTAGAAAATTTCGTCGAAAAAAATCACCGGCTGGAGTTGTAAAATCCTGACTTTTTTTTTAAAAAGAAAAGAAAAAAAGAATTTAGTCACGTAGTCCGAATAGGAACCCGACGCACTGTATGAGTTTTGCAATGTTGGGATCTTACCTTAAAAACCCGACACCGCCACTATGACCCTTAAATTATTATTAGACTGTGTTGAATTTTTGGGATTTTTTCGGAGACTGAAATTTGGAAGTGTACGGACTGAAGTTGCGATGAACCGACACATGCACCACATTACATGGCACGAAGTACTGCTCTGGAATTACACGTGTGCATAATTCCTTTCACCTGCTTCTTTCTTTATTCCACCGATACTCCTGTACCTTTCACTTCCTCTGCCGAGATCGATCCACCGACTATCATTCCGTTTGTTTTCCAGAGGATTTTTATAGCTTCAATTGGTAATCTTTCTCACCTATTAATCTATTTTACAGTTGGTAATAAGAGACAGATATACTGTTTATAATAGAGGAAGTAGATTTGGGGCAAAATTTCTTACAACTCACACGTTAAACGCACACATCGCCAAGAAACGGCAGCCATGGCTGCCGGCCATCTCGACATTACCTTGGCCATTTCCTTACACCTTGATCTCCACCATACAACTCTCTCTCCTCGCACTTGCCATACCTGAACCTTTCTGTAATTATAATTTTCATACGAGCGAAACCCCTTCCGGCAAAGAGCTCGGTTTCGGACTTGCCGCCGTAATTTGGTGTAGGAGCACAAGCAAACATAAAAATAGGATCCTAGAAGCCTAATCGGAAATTTCCGATTGTTGTTGACTGACTTAGGTTAATTACATACTATTACTTCCATATTAGAAATATTAAAACAGCCCACAATTTATGAGTTTTACTCTAAGTTGATCGAGTTACAGGAATTATGCTTGAATCTGAGTACTAATGATGATACTAATCTAACTTCAATTAGATTAAAAGTAAGAGTAAATTTGTGAGTAACTGTCCATATTTTTATGTTAGGTGTAAGCGTTCCAGAAAAGTTTAATCTCACGACAAGTTAGCTAGATGCAACATTAAGGTGAGTTGCGCATACCTTGGTTACATGTATTTTTCTGAATTTTGGAATAAAATGTTATTGCTTGTTTTTGCTGAAAAGTGTGGAATTCGATCCTCTTACTTGATTTAATTGGTGATATTGAATAAAATACATGTGATAGCCTGTTTATTAAATCTTTTGTGTTTCAGTTAAATTAGACCATGGCAATATGTTTTGGGAACTTGAATTTTACTTCTTGAAGTACATGCTTGTGATAATATGAATCATTCGAACGGTGTCTCGAGCGCTAGGGGACGTGGAAAGAAACTAGTGGCATGAAGTAATAAGGCAGGAGATGCAGCCAGGCATCACCGGGTAACGATATCTTACCACTCTTCAATGGGGTCGCTCCCCAACCGACTGGCAAAAATACCGTTGAATGCTACTCCCTCCGTCCCATTTTCATTGTCCATTATTCCTTTTTCACTTTTTTGTCTCTTGCGTATATCTTTCAATCTATAATATTTTTCATGATTTTGACATCTTTGTATTATAGAACAAATTGAAATCTATCAAATAAGATCCATATTGCATATTTTTGGAGATTTACATTGAAAGATATAAGCGATTGAAAACTGCACGAATATCAAAAAAGGACAATGAAAATGGGACGGAGGGAGTATTATTATCGCTCAAAAGTACAAAAGTTGAAAGAGAAATGAAATGAAAAGAGTCCATCTCTTGGACCAAAGAAATGAGCTTACGGGCTAAAATGCATGTACTGGATGTTCAATGAAATATTTGGATTGTTGCTTTGAACTGTTTCATAATGTGGGGTATTTTCATGGTCAAACATGTAACTTTGGTATACGTTTCTCACCCGAACTTCGGCTTATGAAAACTTTTTTCCAATTTTTCAGGTTAAGGTAGATAGCAAGTTGTGGACTGAATGCAGTGTTAGAATAACTGTGGAGAATCAAGTGGTGTCTAATGGTTTGTGTTTATTATACTTGTACACCTAGAAGCTCTGGGATTACGTTATTTATTTTTCGCTTCCGCATACTTTGCTTATATAGTTTACAATGATAATGATATACGAGAAATCCCTAAACTAGAATATGTGCAGGCCTTCGGCGGCTTAACACCCGCTTGGCCGGTCATGACTTCCAAGGTAGGTTTTGGGTCGTGACAGGAGTGGTCGCTGAAATTAGTGAAATTTGAGAAGTATTGAATTTCGCTAATTTTTTGAAGTAGTGAAATTTAGCCCGAAAAAGTCACCAGCCGGAGTGGTCGCCGGTCGAAAGTGGTTGTGGGGTGGAGATGATGAATCTGCTTTGTTTGGAACACTTTTTGAAAATAAAATTGAAAAAGTAGTAGCGGTAATAAGTGGAAAGAGATGGAGAGAGCAATGATTGGAAGTAGGATGAATCGTTTGAAAAATGCTTTAAAAAAGAGAGGCAAACAAGGCAGAAAACTTTGAAAAGATAATAAAATGTGAAATTATATTTAGTTAAGGGTAAAAATGTAATCTTCATATGAGGTTGTCTTTAAAGGTAAACAAAAATTGAGTTTATCCTTAATGAAAATTAAGTCTTGGTTTTCTAGATCCACGTGTAATTTTTTGTTCTTGCTAATATTGAATTTGGATTTCGGATGGGCATAGAATTATATTTCTTAACTTTGTTACTGTTGGGTCTCGAGTTAGGAATATGATTCCATCAACCCTTGTTCCTATTAATCTTTCTAATAGTTTTAGAGATTCATAAAAAAAATTGCCTTATTCTCTTTGGAACTCAAAAAGAATTTTAAAAAAAATTCATCCTAGATTCCTCCTAGATTCTCCATACTTTTAACATTTATCTCTCTATCTCTCTCACTCATTACCCCTACTATTTTTTAAAAAACTTTTCAAATTCCAATCCAAACAAGGCATGATCAGTCTTTCAAAAAAAGGTTCTAATTGAGTTATATATATAGCGTGCTACGGTTGGACACGCACTCTGTGTGTGCAAGTTAACTGTGTGGGGAGGGGGAGGGGGAGTTTTTTTTGGGAGTGGAAGTGGGTAGTGTATTTTAGTGTGTGCGAGCAAGTGTTTTTTTTTTTTTTTTTTTTACGAACAATATAATCCCCTTCATATATAATATGAAGAAAGTACAACCATATTCATTTAGCATCAATTACAAGACCAAAAGCAAAATGAAAAAGACCCAACACAACAACTGAGCCATAGGCCAAACAAAAGCTCTCTCACGACACCATACAAACCACAATTTGTCGCCATAACAAAGCTCACCATCAATATCACCTGCAATCAGACAAACTGAAAAGCACAAGAGGTGAAAATAATCAAAGGATAGTTCGACACTAAGGAACACGAAATACGTGAGGTCATGACAACTATCCTCTATAACCCAATCTCATTTGCCCTTAGCTAGAGCATAAGTGTGAATGCTCTTGCCATTATCACAATGGGCCTTTAGGTGGACCATCCATATCCGATTCCGTTTACCAGAATGTAAAATGGCCAAATGATCACTATCTCCCACCCTATACCGCCAAAGAGCCACAACTCTCTTAGAATGCAAATTCCTAGTTCCCGAAACAATATCCCCATGATCAGGCGTAGGAGGAGTAATTGGAGCAGGAGACTCACCACCGGACAAAATGTATGGAGCATCTTTCTCCTGAAGACAAACAAGAGGCGTTGGCGAGACATCCATAAAATTACCACCATCGTTAACCTTTGAGTTCAGTCACTTGAGTTATAGGCAACTCAATGTGCTCAGCAGGTGAAGGGTGATCTCCACAGCCGACAGACTAAACACATGAAAGAATGAAAACTTTTTACCCGCACCAAAATCTCGAATACCATCATGACTAACAAGAAGGAAGTCTTTTCCCATAACGACTTTTTTTCAGTGTGGCCTCAACTCAATGAAAGTGGAGTGCGCACCAGCTAGCCCATACCCGATCTGGATCCTCAATGAGAATTCTTCTGTGAGGATCGTGTGACAATTTTAATGAGAGTGACATCTCACAAATGAAGAAATTCAACAGCAGATAACTAGGCACTCATCTTTTTACACAAAACGACGTCATGTGGGAAGCAAAAACTCAAACGGAGAAGTTAAATGCCGTTTACTTTCCTTTTCACATGTCTGATTTTCTTCTCCAAGTAAATCAGATGTCTTTCATAACACAAGACGAGTGTATCGATTGCGATATCAATTTCAAATTTGAGAAAAACACTTGAGGAAATACAAAGCTTTTATTCAAATCCAAGGCTTGGTGAGTGAAGATGCTGAAGATTGTTATTTTCTCCGTTTGAAATTTAATCTGGTCGTGAATAGTAAAAAAGAAAAAGTAGGCCGCAATTCTGGTAGTTGTTCCAGTTTTTCTCCGTTTGGGTTTTTGCTTCCCAAATGACGTCGTTTTGTGTTAAAAGATGAGTGTCTAGTTATCTGCCGTTGGATTCCTTCATTTGTGAGGTGTCACTTTCTCGTTAAAACTCTCACACGATCCTCACAGAGGAATCCTCATAGAAGATCTAGATACACCCAGACCTAACTTAAAAAGGGCGATGGATTTTTGCTTCCCACATGACGTCGTTTTGTGTTAAAAGATGAATGCCTGGTTATCTGCCATTGGATTCCTTCATTTGTGAGGTGTCACTCTCTCGTTAAAACCCTCACACGCTCCTCATAGAAGATCTAGATCCGCCCAGACCTAACTGAAAAAGGGCAATGGGAAACCTGAGTAGTCAGGGCAGTATTGCTCGAATTACCCTGCTCTCATCAGGCACAAATGGTTAATTTATGGTACGTTAAAAGCAGTTGTAAATTCTGATTTTCTTTCAGGACAATATTACACAGTTTCAAAATTTGCACGAACCAATTAGTGTTCACCCTTTTTGTGTTTAGATAGACTAGATGGTCCCTATTACTGAGTAGAATCTGTCATCTTATGAGAGTATGTAACCTTCATTCGCGATCCAGCCAATCATTTTCGGGGAAAAAATTTTGAAAAAAAAAACAGTTTCTGCAGAACATTTTTTCGAAAACAATACCAATATCATTCTGATATTTTTGAAAATAATTCTTCCTTTGATAATTTAGTACCCCATATAGGTATAAATAGTATCCCTGACTATTAATGGACTATTAATCCACCTCTTGTTTTCGGGAACCAAACATGGAATAAAAAAGAATTATGCGTGCGAATAGTCCAATCCAATACTTTGAATAGTCCAAACCCATGCTTTTAAATTTTAATCCGCAAATCAAATGAGGTCTTAGGTTTAACGGGTTCTTTCATGATAGCCAAAGCCCACAAACCGCCAATTCTAGTACATGTCTGCACCTTTTGACGACTTCCCACAAGGAAAAACCAATCACTCTTAAGGTTCGCTCTTTTTGGAATTTTTTCAAGCCGAACAGTGTAGTCTCTGTTTCTAAGTACATGATCTCGAATAATTAGATGGAAAGAATACAACAGACTCAAGCATACAGAATTTTTAACACAAATTCAAAAGTTAAAAGAGCATTGAAAATCATCTGTACAACTTATTTAAAGGTCACTGAACAGCATTTGAGAGTAAGGTAACATTCTAACGCAGCCGAAATCTAAATGAAATGAAGTGGCACTCATGAATGACTACATACCTAGACATAGAATACAGACCTTTTGATAGAAAAGTACATGATTCCCGACGATGCTTTTCATCACCTCTCAGACAGTTGGATCTTCAAGCGTCGCCGTGGATAAATCGTTTATGCGAGGATAAGCAGCTTTCTCATCAAGCTGGTTCTGGGCCCATATCAGCATCTTTAACAAGCTTGGAAGCTTTGGGTCTGTGGTATCAATTGGTCATGCACACATTTTACAAAAAGAATGCTAGAAAGTCAAACAAGAATGATAATGACAGTTAAAACAAGCTAAATCAATTTCAGCTGACCCTTATGGGCTGTGTGACCACACTAATATATAATCTCCTTGGACTATGGATAAGTGTAGTACCACACTCATGCTATTGTATATCCCACATTCTAGGGGAAATATGGTATCCAATAGATATTTAATTCCGGCGGCAAAAGTTTCAACCAAACAAGCGATATGTGGTCACTGGTCTCCTTTGAGTTCATGGTCTAACCCAATGCTCTATTGTCATGTAGGTTGATTTTATTTCTGTCTTTCAAGTGGCACGCCATTTTTCCACAATCACAAACTCTTCAAACTAGATAATATGGTATCCAGAGACGTAACATATGCAATGGCATATTGAAAAATGGAGCACAGTAAGACACATCTGATTGAAGCCAGAATCATCCTACTACCAACTCCAGACAAGAGAACCACATAATAAAGTTTCCCAGCCTAAGTATCTTTAGGAAGTTCATCCGTAATCCTGAAAACTGGTACAACGAAATAATCTCCTTGAATCAAATTACATCTTGAATGATCTTGTAGGCACTGAAAAGTACTCATCGTGAACATATAAGTTACCATTACCATAAAAAGTAGTAGAAATAATGTTCTAAACTCATAGCAATAGTACAAGTGTAGGGAGCTGCATTTCATTGTTTTGAAAAGAATGAAGCGTGTAAGCTCCAAAAGCCGAGCCTCTTTTGTGTTGGCAATTTCATTGACAAAACACATGTTCCCTGTATCATGTTTGTCAAGTTGTATTTTCTTTAAAATTTGTCTAGATCATCTGTTTAGGTATGTGGAAAGGAATCACCATATGTAACGTTTGAGAATGCGGTAGTGGTTAGTCAAGCATTTTTTGAAGCAATTCAGTAACTGCAGAAGTCGCTCAAGCTACTGTCAGGCAAAATGTCGAGCGGAATAAAAGTTGCTTGAGCGAAGCTAGCAAGATACAACAGCTCTATAAATATCGACCAGTAAGGTCAACCTTAATTGAGAGCGCCATTCCCCCTCTCCTAAGGGTGAAAAATGACCTAGATACATATCTAGGGTGATTGGAGAGTGTTTCTTTGATTGTGCTTGGAATGTGGATATCTATGTATCATTGAGCAGGGAGTACAGATATCTATGTATCATTGAGCATTAATAGATCTCCCAGAGCTATATCATCTACAACTACAAGTTTGAGAAATGTCCTAAGGAGAATTCTTAGGCAATACGAAGTCCTACAGTGGATTCTAGGAGGCAAACGAAGGATTGTGGATTCAAGGCACGGGCGGTCAAGCATTGGGTGCGGTGAAAGTGAGTTCGGCAAGTAGATCTTAGGCTCGATTGTGAGGATTCATTTCGTAGGATTAGATTGCTTGTAACTACACAATGAGTAGTGCATGATTCCTTCATGTGGTCTTTGCGTAATCTGTTTGGTTGTTTTCTATTGTTTGATTGATTGATATATTGATTAGAGAGTTTTTTTATTAAGGGTTCATACCAAGGTTCTGAATACCTTTCCAGTCATAGTACCTTTTCCCCTTGGTACAGTAAGTAGTAGTTACGTACCGGTACCGGTACCGGTGAAATTTCGTGTACGGTTTTGGATTTATTGTTATAGATAATTTTTACATATTATCCATATTTTATTTTCGTATTAATACACTTCACTTATAAATCAAAGTGTTTAATACTAATTGATACCATTTTAAGGCCATGTAGCACACACCATACTTAACTAACAGGTATTCTTTTTTTTCTTTTTCTTTTTAAATCATAACTAACAGGTACTCCATTAATAAAAGTTAGTAATGAGAAAAACAAAAGCCTTTTATTACATAACAAATAAAAGAGGGCCTGAGTTCTTATTTATTTACTCATTTAAAAGAAAAGTATGAAGGAAGTATGGTAATGCGCACATAAATTGAATTGGGTCTCCAGGTCTGCCTTCTTTGATGTCATTTGGCTTTGATTTGGGGGCATAGTTCCACAGCAAAATAGGTAAATAGGTATAGGAGGCCACCATTTCAGTGGTATTTTAAGACCAACCACTTTGTGCATATTGCCAAAGGTTAGGTTCGTCTACAATCCTCCCCCGCCCATACCTCCAATGATTGGGGACTGCATGAGTTCTGTTGTTGTTTAAAAGTAAAGTATGACAGCTTTATGACCTACCTGCAGACTGAAGTCTACCATTGCAGGCTAAAGTGTTCTTTTTCACCTTCAGACATTGTTTAGTCAGTCAGAGGCTTGTTCTTCTTCCTCTGCCGATGAGATCGATCAGGAAACGGTACCAACGAAAACCCACCAGAACTGTCCAATACCGCCGGTATTCCCGAGATCGACTGAGAACCACCGGAAAATACACCGGGACGAATCCAGCAATCAAAGATACCGGATATTGGGTAAAGCAGTACGTACTGGACAGTAGGGTATCTACACCCTTGGTTCATGCATAGCCAATCTCCATGTACCTAAGAGGTCTAGGGTTTTCCAAAGTGAAACCCAATGAAGAAAATATTCATTTGCAAGAGCAAGATCATGTTATGTTTGTTATTTGATGGATTGACAACAGTTCAGATGCTGATTGAAAATACAACGGTACAACCACCACTACCACTATCCACCAGTTGTCAAACGCAGTTATATCACTTGACTGATTAACAATAAATCTCAGGACGCATACACATTTACACACATCTTGCACATACATTTTTATGGGCCCACCTCGGGTTCCAACAATATGATCCAAAACGCTCATTATTTTTAAAATAATGTTTTAAGAGTTTCTGTAAAAAATCAACACGATAGGATTTCGGTAAGGGCTTTTCCAGAAATCGTAGGGCGAATGAGCGGTTCGGATCATATTGGTGGGACCCGAGGTGGGCTCCATAAAAGTGTGTGTGCAAGATATGTGTAAAAATGTATGTGCAAGTAGCATGACTGTATCATTAATCACAAGTGACCAACCCTCATCTCCTCTATCTTTTCTTCTCTCTATTCCTCAACACCAGCAACAAAAAGATCCAGTTACTGCCACGATCGTCCAACCACGCCAGTCTCCCTATTTTATAATGTAAACTGAGAGATCTTACCTAGCGTGTGTCAGAGTCAGACCTGTTACCTAGCGTGTGTTTTCATTAATTTAAGAAACAAACTAAAAGCCTTTCTGTTTTACTTAATATGGACTTCTTGGTAGAATAATCTGAAAGTTCTTGGTGTTGATAGCAAACACTGAAGTTGCTCTGTGGAAATTAATGAAAACCAGTAGAGAGTGAGAAAGTTAAGACCCATAAGAGATGATGTTTTAGGAGAATAAAAAAATTGGTGTCACACTAATATTGACTAGAAAGAATGAAACCATAATATGCAATCTCCTTGCAACTACAATATCTGAACAAGCATGTTAACGTCAACCGTGGTAAGATCAGTTGTGGTTGTGGCTAATGGGTGGACTGGACCATAAGCTTCAGTAGAATGGATTTTATTGATTAGTCCAAGGATTAAAGATAAAACAGACAGTATTCAGATACAAAAAAAAAAAGAGGACATTTTGGCTTGGGCAGTACTGCCAATTCAAATCAATTGTTGGTTTTAATTTCCTTTTCTTTTGAGTGATAGTAGGGGAGGTGCCTCAGAACTTGTGGCTGTCCAGTAAATACAGAAAAACATCAGGGGTGTTCCCCTAGTCCTATGGCCCCTATCCACTCAGTTAATGGAAGAGTATTCAGCATTTCAAGTGAAGGAAGATGAAACTTGATTTTCGAGTATATATAAATTAACAAATATGTTCAATGTCATAAGGATAGTGTCGATCTTATTGTTCAAGGAAAACCTAAAGGTGCCAATTGTTGGCATGACTTGGGGCTTCCGTTCCTATGACGCTAAGTTTTTCAAAGAAGAAAGACTATGACATTTTTTGGAACGTTGTGGAGCTTTTGAAATGAGTCAGTCAAGTGTCGAAATGAGTCAGTCAAGTGTCAAAGGAAGCAAAATGATTCGGAATTTTTTGTTGCATCCTTGGCCTTGGTTAGAGACACGTTCTGAAAGTGTCCACGAGATGGCAGACGTAAATCGCCCCACATGAATCCCACACCACCTTAGAAAGGTCATAAAAATGTAGATGCTGAACCAACATAATCAGGAAAAGAAAATAAATAAACAAATAAATGGAAGAATTGGTATGCATGTCCATGAGTGCATTATGTCTAAGAAGATAAAAACAGTCAAATTACAACTCATAACAATCAAATTATGATTGCAAGGAAAACATATTCTTAAGCAGCTGTATACTAGAAATTTCATAATGAACAACGTTACAAACCTTTTTCATGACTCTGGCTCGTAAGGATGGCTGCATTCACCTCACTTGCTGTCTTAAGGCGCTGAGATATGTCAAGAAGTTCTCCAACGGGACAATTGCTGACATCGTCAAAAGCCAGCAGGGCAACAGTCCTCTCCAACTCTTCTAAAAAACTCTGCTGCACATGATTCCAATTAAAGCATAAGAAAATAAGAACCAAAAGCATGCAAAAATACTAACACTTAGTTTGGTTTTGTGTTTTCAGAATCTTTTTTTTGATGTAATGAGTGGTAATGAGTGGAGAGAGATAGAGAAATTTATTGAAAATTGTGCAGAGAGTAAAAAAAAATTTCTTAAAACTTGAAAGTGAACAAAGTGTAAGTTCTTAATACCCAAATTCGGTTGCAGTAGCTTTCAGTACCATATACCATATCAACCAACATGTGAGCAAACATTAAGATAAATGACGCCGTGTCTTGCTGATTGAAGATAAAGGAAAATGCAACTGACTCCGCAAACAAATATTATCATCATTAAATAGTAACAAGGAGAATTTGGAATGTACATTTTCTTCTCCTCTTGGTGCAAGCTCCTCCTGTGCAAACTCTAAAGCCTCTTCTACTTTTCCTTTTCGAATCAACTCTATTAACCTTTGCTGCTGGAGATGGAAAAACAGTTGGGGGTTCGTATCCAATATCTGCATACAAAAATGGCACTCTGTGTGAATTTTCTGATCAACGGAAAACAGGAATCTGTCCCGAACTCCCGATCATCCAAAGAAAAGCAAATGACTAACATGAGTACTGATGATTTCCAAGTTTCAGACAGAATGATTTAAAACTCCACATGGCCAACAAAAATTGGCATGGAAGGGTAGAAAAGAAAATAAACAAGAATATTCCAGACGAGACAGATTTAAAATCAAACAAGGCAAAATTAGCTATTTAACAGCAAATTTTACTGTGCAAATTATCATCAAAACTGGTATTAGAACAAACTGCCAAAATCTCAATAATGAACTCTTATTTCCAAGAAGGCCAGAAGGGTACCACAAAATTAATGAGGGAGGTTTTATTGAGAACTCTTATTTCCAAGAAGGGTACCACAAAATTAATGAGGGAGGTTATCTTCTAAAGGCACCCACAGCATATGCCTTATATTTGTTACTCAAAACAATGTTTAGTAACTGTTTTCAAATTGAAATCATTATCGGATAAGAAACTTGTTAGATTATTATGTTTAGAAAGAATTGGGATCAGAAGATTCCTCAAGTAAAAAGGAAAGGAACAAATAGAGACTCGGCAACTACATATTGCCCCATGAGTTGGCACTGGCAGCATCTCAGTTGGATAGAAGAACACACAAACAAATGATTGGATGAGAAATAGGTAGTAATGTAGTATCCATGGATGCAGCAAGTACCAGTTAAAGGACATGGTTTGGCATCCATAGGTTTCCAAAGCTATTAAGTATGGTTCCAAAGGCATGTCCCAACTCCGATGGTCGTTGATAACTACACAGACCCTAAATGTTCTCTCTAAAATCACATTTCACTCCCTTTCTTATGTAGTGACCTCCCATTTGTTAAGTTGCCGTCAATGTGCTTAACCAAAAAGCTGATGCAGCATGTTGGCATATCAACAAAATTGTCACCATAAAAAAATCAAGGTCATTCCAAGATAGGATAAGATCATTCACAGAAGCACAAGGGAGAAATCGTAAACCTGCAGTTTCCACTACCTGCATTCAGCTGAAAACTGACACAGGAAGTTGGCATAACTATAGAAACAGAAGGGGAGGTCCGTGTTAATTGCTGTTTAAGGGGAGAACCCTGTAATTAACCTGGACTATTATACCTAAGGAATGGTTCCATGGTCAAGGACATGTCTGAAGGACCACAGAAAGTGAAGCTCCTTAACAGAAGTCATAACTGATAACACTTCACGTCCTTCGCATTTTCTGGGTAAATAAAGGTAGGAAAGATAACGAATGTCCAAAGTGTCACGTGACAAACAGCCGAGCAACCAGCTGTAAGAAAGGAGAAGAATTACACATCTTAGGTAGACTAATAAATCCATGAGGGAAAGGCCTTGAGCTGACCAATAATCCCTAAACAAAAGTTTATCTAGGATCTCTTGAGAGTTGAAACAGCTAAACTATATACCCATAGCATCGATTAACTAACAATCTCTCAGCACTTGATCAAGTGTTTCTGGAACATGAAGAAATAAGTAAAGCTTCATGTCTCCTCATCACGGTCACATAAGTAGAAGGATGTTGCGAATCAGTCAATTAGCATAGTTGGTTTTCCTTCAAGAAAATAGATGGTTAGAAGAAACTCAAGACTTCCTATGACTCCCAAGTCTGATAAAATGGTTAACTGCTCAATTTTGTTTGAATTGAACCAGACCAGGCTCTTTCAAAACAAAAAAAACCAACTAGACCAGGCATCATCGTACTGAAGCAAATACAAGGACAACAAATTTTCTGCAGCTAAAGGAAGAACAAAGTCGAGCACTAAGAGAAGAAATTCAGAATTTCAGCCTCTTTCGAATAAGTGAATACATAAGTCCAACCACCTTGACAAGTCAAACTCTCCTAATTTAGCAATTTATAAACACCAAACATGTATTTCTTTGAGAAGATAACAACAAACTAACAACGGTATTATTTTACCTCAGGGTTCAAATCATTAACTTTTTCAATCGCATCCTCAACGTTCCCTGATTGAACTGCCTTTTTGACTGCCATGCGATCTGTTATTGTCGCAAGATCTATGTCTGCTATACATCTATAAGGAGTAGCATGTATGTGAAATGAACCATAGTTGCAAGTTATCCTACCATCAACAAATACATTTAAGAACATCCAAAAAACAGGGAAGCTATTAGGAGAGGCTAAAAGGATACGTTCAGTTCCAGATTCCATTCTGAACTTTTCAGCTGCATCAACATAACCCTCTGTGACAAGAAAGTTCATCACCAATCTATTCATATCTTCTTTCCTAATCTTTACATCGTTAAGCTTTTTCTCCCACTCCTCTCTTGTAATCAATTTCTTCGAAGTAGCCTGTCAATAGAGACACCATAGACATAGCAACCTTTACATGTGAAAAATTATTCTACCATCACTTTCATATATGTTCTGATATAAAACATGATAAGAGGAAAATGTGGCAAAAGCATATTCAACTCTGCGACCAGTTACAGCCATAGGATAGACTATAGATAGTGCTTTTGTATACATCGAGACTTGTTTGATTATTACATCATTCCATCGAGCACACCGAAAAATTGCAAGGCTGATACGCATACTAAAATTTGAAGGCATCTATAACCCCTGATCTTTAGACCTACTCTTACATTCCTTTCCTAAACTACGTAACGTTCCGAAATAAGTTTTAGAGTGAGTTTGGGACATCATTGATGGGGCCTACAGAGCAATCCAATACATTCCTCGCCAAGTGGTGGCAAGAAGATTGGGTACGAGTAAGAGAGCCGAGGGATTTGACAAAATAAACTATGAAGTTCAAAAAGTAAAATGCCAATAATAGTCAATTGTCACGGTTGACCCCATTTCCTGACTCTGGCTTCTTTCGAAACACGTATTTTAGATTCTAGAATAGTAAAAGCGGCAATTCCGTGTGTTCTTCGTTGTGATTATTCATATACATATGCATAAACATGCACAGGACACGTAGTCACCAATAGTATCTAGACTAATTTAGGCCCAATGGTTGTACAAAATCCCAACATCTTTATTTCATACCACCTAGGAATCGAACAAATATGACCTATGCGAAGATAAACAAATACGTACACCCACCCATAGACCAACATAACTATACGCACCTACCACATTTAGTTATTTAGCTTACCCTGTAAAATTTGTATGCGCTTCCTATGCGTATCTCTACATACCAATACATTTGTATCTATGAGGATGTGTCAGGTGCATAAGAAAAGGTAGAAAAACTCATATATCCCATAATTAAAAGACAGTCGACAGGTACAGAACCAAAACAACTTCATTTTCACGACCCAAGAATCTAACAGAAATTATTGTAATGAAGATAAGAAGATCATATACCAACATATCTGATGCACCTAAAACACTACGCAATTAGTTAAACGAGTCAATTGGGTACAATTAAAAAAGAATTAGTCGGAGTTGGAAACACGAACTTGAAATCAGGACGCGACCCTTAACGTAAAAAGTAAAAGGACTACAATTCAGCAAACTAAACCCAGCTCTCTGTTAACCAAACGGGCGAGACATAATCCAAGAACATCAGCTATAGAGTTGAAGAACTGAAAACCCTAGGATAGTCAATTCTTACTGTTGACCCCATTTTCTATAAAAATCCCTGTGGCTTTGACTACTCCTTACGAA
Organism: Rhododendron kiyosumense; assembly: GCA_019656275.1. Taxonomy (NCBI): domain Eukaryota; kingdom Viridiplantae; phylum Streptophyta; class Magnoliopsida; order Ericales; family Ericaceae; genus Rhododendron; species Rhododendron kiyosumense. The sequence continues at coordinate 15,879 of BPLS01028187.1, forward strand.
AACACAGATTGTCTAAGAATTCACAGATTTAGTTAATTACCATACGCAACCCCTTGACGCCTTCCAATAAAATTTGCTACATATCAAGGAAAAAGGTAATTACCATAGGCAAGAAATGCAACCACATTTTGCGTGTATCCCACATATAATTCTATACTTCCATATACTTACCAATGTAGAACCAATGGCTTTAAGTTAGGCACAATGCTGAGTACTACGGCGAAACATCTTCGTTTCATACAACCCGAGGATCAAACAACACTGATTGTAGTGAAGATAAAGACATACCCATACAAAGAAATTATATTCTACTAGTTTTTCTATAATTATAGATATATCCATTATATAAATATTATAAAAATAAAAAAAGAGATTTTGTACTTTGTCTATCTTTTATCCCTACGAAATACCAGACGAAAAAGTACACGCAACATCTGCAAAATTCGCTATGTGCTTAACAAGTCAATTTGGTAAAATTACCAAGAATTAGTTGCAAAACACAAACTCAAAACGAGGATGCGG
>BPLS01028190.1:0-10216 GCA_019656275.1 Rhododendron kiyosumense
TCTTCACTTGTTGGGATGCTAATTTTTTGTTGTGATGTCGTATGCACTAGTTTCTTATCGTTGTACGTTGCTCTGTAACTCTCTGTTTTGGCTTATTAGTAATATTGTTTGCTTTTCTTTGGATCAGCTCATGTGGTGAGTTTATTTTGTGAAGTGCACTCATGTCCCACTCATGGAACTTTTATCCCTGCACAATAAGGGGATTTTTATCGTAATTCTACCAATCTGTTTTGTTGGCAGGTCACTGCATTCATCCGAAACGGCATGATAGGTCCATAAAAAAAAATCAAAACTGCTTGACACACTATTCTCAATTCGAACTCTACAACTCAATGAATGAAAGGAGCTGCTAGGTGATGCAATGCCCTCATGGGCATCAAACATTCAAGAGCAGGCTTCTAATCCTTTGCAAATTCCCTTGAAATCCTCCATTGCATAATCTCTGATGTTGTATTTTTGTTGGATCCACACAACCATCCTTGTTTTAGCAATATCCTACAAGGTCACCCATGATCTTACAGCAAGAGAAAAATAAACTTTAGCACCGATTTGATGCAATTCTGTTTTGAACTGCAAGCCACATAAAAATTCTACTTTGGTTGGACATAGACCCATCCAAATGTCAAACAAGTTCTGGTTTTCAGCAAATTCCAAATTCTCCCAGCTCGTATATGCAGATTGTATTATGTGCACAGTATTCTAATTCCCAAATCCATATCAGTATATGTTCTCAAGCATTATCCAACCAGAAGCTTCTCAATCTCTGTTCTAACTCAGCCAATTGCTTTTCTTCCCAAAACTTTACCAATCCGCTCTTGATTGTTTCTAAGAAATTCATATCTATTGGAGACGCCGGTCAGAATGAATTGGTGGCGGTTCTGGGCGACGAAAGTGGGGAGATGGGAGACATCGGAAGGAACAGATCGACGGTGACACCGATGGTGGTGAGGAGTGGTTGATGGCGACTGGGGAGCCATTGATTTGCACGAGGAGTGAATCGTTCGATCTGATTAGGGCTCATTCCTTTTACAGTGATATTTAAGAATTATTATCCCCTTCTTTGCAGAGCATATGTTAGAGTTTGAGGGGTGAGGCTTATTAATCAAAACGACGTAGTTTTAACTCCCTACAACCTTGTGGTGAGGGAGCTCACCACAGGCTCCCTGAGTCCCTCTCGAAAATAATCAAGTTGTTCTGATCTAATCTGTCCAATCGTACGAAATATTCCTTTTGATATTACACTCTGTTATTGTTTGTTTCAAGTTCATGCTCCTCCTGTTCAGAGATTTCTAGTTCATGCTCTTCCCCTGCATCTCTGAACTCAATCGGTCTTCTCTCCCATATTCTTATATTTTCATGATTTTGTTTTTTTTTTTTCTCAATTTTATGTCATATATGCGTGAATAGTTATTTGGAATTGGAAAAAAATTCTCACAAGCCCGAACTGTGTTTGAACAAATAATTGTATTCGAGCCTAAAATTGGCTCGGTTCAGTTCGTTTAAGTCTAACGAGCCTAAACGAGACAAGCCCGAGCTTTTAAAAATGTTAACAAGTCAAACTCGAACTCCATTGTCCAGGCTCGAATCGAGCCCTAGCCAAACTCAAGCCTGACCTACGCCTTACCGAACTGCTCCCGAATATCATGAGATTCGGCTCGATTTGGCTCGTTTACGGTCAGCCAGCCCTCTGCTACAAAATTTGTAGTATTAAATCAAGTTATATCAACGCAATTGTTCCTTGTATAAAAAGGAATATTTAAATATCCATCTTCTTTATACATGTCATGTAAGAATTCATCCCACCATTTTTCCATGCTTATGTTTTCATTCTGAGTCAGTGAATTACCTTTCTTACCTTTTTCCTATGATTTACATATATATGTTATATTTTTTTCCTAATTTAGTGGGATTGGATTAAATTGTTTCCCCAATTTAGAGGGATTGGATTGAATTATTTGCCTAATTCAGTGAGATTTGATAAATTTAAATATGATTGATACTTTTATTTATTTAACTTGGACATGGTTTGAGGATGAATATTTATAAATCTCTCCGTAAAGAAATTGTTTGTTTTTAAAAAACTTCTTTTTTGTGCTGTTTGTCGTCTTTCTATCTCAGGAGGAACTGAAGGCATTTTCCAGGACAACAAAATTCTTGCAGATCTCAAGCCAGGGACTGCGATAATCAAGAAAGACACTGCGAGGTTAGAACGAGAGTGTGACGAGAGAGATGAAGCGATTTCACCGACAAGAGAAGATACTGAGAAGCTCCGGGAAGTGTTGGAGAGCGCGTTACTTGCGTCATCGGTAAGGATTCTTCATTTGTTCCTTTTTCTTTTTTCTCTGAAGCTCGTGTGCGTCTCTCTTCCTAGTACCAGCGATCCAAGAAATTGACTTTGTAGTCCTTTTATCAGTGTCGTTCTTAACACGGTAAATACCAAAATAAAATTAGTCCCAAGCATTAACACATTAGCAACGAATTTTTAAGTGAAACAACAATGGTTAGAACTTAGAAGGAAAATTTCTGGCAACGATTCAGTATTTGTGATATTGAATTAAATCTTTGACTGGATTAGTTAGGTTGTTCTATTGACAATTTTTGGCTTGATCTGTAATTTCGGAGTTGAGTCGGTTATTGGGTTCTATTCATAATAAGTAAAGGCCTTGAAAACCCTAACCCCGCACACAACACACACCTGAACAACAACAATAATGATAGAATTGTTGATAGAAATGGAAGAACAATGCAAAGAAATTAGGGAAGAAGCTGAAATGGGGATAGATTTTTACCGATAGAATGAAACGGTTACACTCAAGGGAACGTTTGGTCCCAAGTTTACTGATTACACATTGATTGCCCCTCTCCCTCACCTCTCTCTGCCTTTATAAGCCAGGCTACAGAAAAAGTGAAAGAAAACAAGGAAAACGGTATTGAATTGAAAAACAGAATTGAAACAGATTTGCTAGCTGACCTAAGCATAACACTCAAACAACCAACTACTAACTCCTTTAGGCAATGATTAGCTAGACCCAATCCCACGCTCTAATCATGCACCCACGAACTCTACACCATCCATATTAGGTAGTGTAACATTACATAACCCATCTAGTCTCCAATCATTGGGGGTATGGACGGGGATGATTGGAGATAGTCCCACAACTTGATGGTTGGCGATCAATAGTGGCTTGTGCGCGTGTCAGTTGTTACATCATGAGAAACGAATAGGAGCTCTTAGGTTTTGGAGTACTATTTTGTTTACCCGCCTAAACAGTGGGGAACAATGTTCATTGTACGTACTAGGTCAAGAGTATGGCATGGGTCAAGAGTTCATACTGGATTTCTACTTTGATAATTAGAAACATTCATTATGTGGGCCATGTTTTTGCAACAATTCAAGCACGTAATGAGACTAAAACTACCTATTTTCAGGTATTGAGCAAGATATCTTCAATATGTGGAAACTAATTGGTTGACGAATTATATATAACAAGCAATAACCATTTGATTCTGATAAAACTAAAACTACCATTTTCACGAAAAAAAGATGAAAGAACTAAAACTTAAAAAAAAAAAAAACAGTGTGGGCCTGTGCCCACAGTGATCCTAGTGTGGATCCGCCACCGCTCATGGTCCAGACTCCAGAGCATCTGACTAATGAGCACATACACAACACACACCTGCATGATTGATTTCGAGGAAGGAGGAAACAAAAGGGAAGGGACTTAGCCTCCTCTTAAATCTTCATCAATTGGGCAATTTGCATCTCTCAGGCTTTCTCTTGTATTTTCCTCAAAAAAAGAATTTTAATAATACAGAAATATTTGTAGTTATGATATACAATTTCGTCTGGTTAATTGATTCGAAAAAATGAGATGGGACCAGGGAGCTGAGCTTAGAATTTTTAAGAAATTGTTTGTCTATTTAAAAAAATATTTGTGCTGTTTGTTGTCTTTCTAACAGGAGGAATTGAAGGCATTGTCTGCAAAAAAAAGTCAAGATTGACAAGGATCTTGCAAAGCTCAAAGAAGGGACTGCGGCGCTCCGGAAATTGACTGTAGGTTTGAGTGAGGTGCGTCGGTAAGATTCATTAGTTCCTTTTTTGTTTCTGAAGCTTGTGTGCGTCGGAGCACACACAAGTAATGAGAGAAATTGACAGCAAAATCCAACTCTTTGTTTAGGAATTTGGTATTGCTTGTATCAGCATGGTTCTTATTACTACTGTTTCTTCTGTATTCTGTATCTATGGAAACTAGTAATAAACGTTACACGTTACTCCCTCTGTCCCTTTTAAGTGTTGTCCACTATAGGAATACATGCATTTTCAAACACTCGAAAAATATACTTCTCCATAATTTGCTTCTTAACTCCATTATTGGAGATGGCCTGATGCTATCAATTGTAAATAATAAAATCCCCATCCAAAACAAAAATTTGTGTACATCACAATAAGACCAACTATTACAGGAGTAACTTTTGTAGTTAACCCAAAAAAAGGAAAAGAAAAAGGAACAAATTAACTACTTGTGCAAAAAAATACACCCCTAATATTATGACAATTGTTGATTTCTTTTAATCCAATGGAGAACAATTGCACATAATTTATAAGATTCCACTACCGCATGATTTTGCATGAATATCTGATACAAATCCTATGTTTGTGGAAAAATACTACTCCTATCTGATAACTATGTAAGGTTCAAAGGACTTGAAAAGAAAACTAACCGTAACTACTAACTACTGCAGTTGCCAAGAAGAGAGCAATCAGCAAGCTTGCTTTGTCTACCCTTGTAAAGTATAAGGCTTCTTTAACGTTCCTAAAGAAACAAGGCTAGAACATTCTCAGAAGCAGTTCCAACAAACAGAGTTGATGCACAAACCAGCAAAGTGGAGTGTCTTACGATTGCTATTGAAGAGGGGCATGGGTCTTAGTGATCTGTTTCCACAAGATGTTCAGAATCAAGGCCACCTTTTTCTTCAGAAGGAGACCTCAATGGCTGCTCCTCCGCTCAATCCCAAGTTCCATTCTCAAGAACCCATCTTCCCCGCCTCTACGTTTCGCGTCGACATCGACCCAGAATGATCAGGCTCCAGAGGTACATAGACTCAATAGAAAAATCACTTATTTCATCCGAAGTGGCCGACTCAATGATGCTAAGAAGTTGTTTAACAAAATGACTAAACGAAATACGGTAACATGGAACTCGATGATCACTGGTTATGTCCGACGTAGAGAGATGACTGAGGCGACGATGTTGTTCAATCAAATGCCAGAGAGAGATGTTGTGTCGTGGAATTTGATGTTATCAGGCTATTTATCATGTCGTGGGGGGAGATATGTAGAGGAGGGGAGGTACTTGTTTGACCAAATGCCGGAGAGAGATTTTGTTTCTTGGAATACAATGATTACTGGGTATGCACGGAATGGGAGGATGGATGAAGCATTGCGCCTTTTCAATTTCATGCCTAAGCGGAATGTGGTTTCTTGGAATGCTGTGATTTCCGGTTTTTTACACAATGGTGATGTGAAAAGTGCAATTGAGTTTTTTGAGAGAATGCCCGAGCGCGATGCGGCTTCTCTTAGTGCACTTGTATCTGGTCTAATTCAGAATGGGAAATTAGACAAAGCTGCTGGAGTCTTGCTTGGATATGGGGAAGGTGCCGGTGGTAGAGAAGATTTAGTTTATGCTTACAACACTTTGATTGCTGGGTATGGTCAAAGAGGAAGAATTGATGAAGCTCGATACTTCTTTGACCAAATCCCTTGTTCTCTTAATGGCAGAATTGGAGATGTTGAGAGGTTTGAAAGAAACGTGATAACATGGAACTCTATGATCATGTGCTATGTGAAAGCAGGAGATGTTGTTTCTGCTCGGGAGTTATTTGACCAGATGGTAGAGCGAGACACTTTCTCGTGGAACACCATGATCAGTGGTTATATTAGCTTGTCGGATATGGAAGAAGCATCAAACCTCTTTGGTAAAATGCCAGACCCTGATACATTGTCATGGAATTTGATGATCTCGGGTTTTGGCCAGATCGGTAACTTGGAACTTGCTTGTGACTTTTTCCGAAGGATGCCCCAGAAAAACTTAGTTTCATGGAATTCCATGATGGCAGGGTACGAGAAAAATGGGGACTGTGAAGGAGCCATTAATATTTTCATTCAGATGCAAGCTGAGGGAAATAAACCCGATCGACATACATTGTCTACTCTTGTAAGTGTTTGTGCTGAATCAGTGGCCCTACAACTGGGTATGCAGATGCATCAACAGGTCATAAAGTTGGTTATCTCTGATGCTCCACTAAATAACTCACTTGTTACTATGTATGCAAGATGTGGCGAGATTGTCCGAGCAAGGGCCATCTTCGATGAGATGAATTCTGAGAAAGAGGTTATCTCTTGGAACGCCATGATTGGAGCATATGCATCGCATGGATTTGCGGCGGAGGCTCTAGAACTTTTTGGAGAAATGAAGAGGCTTAAATTTCGGCCAACCCATATCACGTTCATATCAGTTTTGAATGCATGTGCTAATGCTGGGCTTGTGGAAGAAAGCCAGATGCATTTCAGATCCATGGTGAATGAGTTTGGTATTAAGCCAAGAGTGGAACATTTTGCAGTCCTTGTGGATAGTTTGGGACGGCGTGGGCAGGTTGAAGAGGCTATGAATGTGATTTGTAGTATGCCACTTTTGCCAGATAAGGCTGTGTGGGGTGCGTTATTGGGTGCGTGTAGGGTGCATAACAATGTGGAGTTTGCCCGAGTTGCAGCTGAAGCATTGGTGAGGCTTGAACCAGAAAGCTCAGCCCCCTATGTATTGTTGTATAATATGTATGCTGATGTTGGGCGATGGGATGATGCAACTGAAGTGAGGTTGATGATGGAGAGAAATAATATTCAAAAGCAACCTGGGTATAGTTGGGCAGATTCCTCCCCATGATTGTTGATGTTATGCACTTGTGAGGCAGTTGTAATAAGTTTCTTGCATACTTAAGATTAAGATCAGTCATTGCTAATTTAGCTAAAGAACATGTAAGAAGATCTGCAAATGCAAGGTCAGAATGAGGACAGGACACTGCCACTTAGAACATGGAGTGATGTTATTTAGTCTTATGTCTTTGCAGCAGCATCTGAGACATTTGGACACCTGTTGGTTATTGGTTTGTTACTGAGTAATTTATCCTTGTTGACAGAAGGAGCAAGCTGGATGCATACTCAGGTAAGAGTGAGTACGAATGTGAATTTTACTTTCTGCAACCATATTCATTAAAGCAAACAAAAAATGCTTACGAGGCCCATAGTTCAAAATTAGATTGATTTTCTCTCATGTAGGATATAGAATCAGGTGACTTAGGGATAGTTCAATAGCTTAGGATTCATTATAAAGTGTTCAGAACATTGCAAGTGTGTTTTGTATCTTCGCATGCTTGCAGATTTTCAAATCACTGCTCATAACATGTTCATGTAATGGCAACATAAGCACCTATAAAAACAAAATATTTATGTCTTCCACTCTGTTATGTTGCATTATTCTGATTTTGTATGCTTTTGGACTTCTAAAATATTGAACTACTCCTTCGAAGACCACGTTGCTAGATTGGATTTCTAACTTCTCAATTTTGTTTGCATGAACACAGGAATTTTATTTACCACATGTATCGTCATTGAGGGGTGAAACATATTTTTTGAGGATTGGTTGCAATCATGCAATTTATTCATGCTTTCATAGCTGGGAAAGAGATGGAACAACTGGCGCTCTGAAACTTGACCTTTTGAGCGGAGAAGACTAGGAGTTTTATCAGACTTGAGATCAAAATCTTTGCAAGCAGGTGACAACTTCTGCTCAGAATTTTATGTTTTTCGCCCAAGTTAGACGACCTAGTCAAGTCTCTAATGTATTTAGTAATCCTTCACAAGTCTGGATAATTGGCTCAACAGCAAATAAGTTCGTTCAGGACTACAAAAGAAAAACCTTTCAGTGAACAGGAGAAGGGAAAGGAAAGATATACAGAAAGGGTTTTTGGAGTTCCCTTGCACATGTTTAGGGTGGAGTTTTGTCCAAACCAAAATCCCTAACTAGCATTTCGGTTTGAAAAATTGCAGAAGCCCTCAGCAATGCTTAGATGCAACTTCAAAGGCCAGCTGTTGTTGCAGTAGAGCCATCTTCCACATCCCTCCCCCCGCAAGTATTTTCAATTCTTGCCGAGGGATAGTGCGTCATGATATGCAAACAGCAATATATCTGCTGCCATATTTGGTCCTTGATGCTGTTTGCCATGGCATTGAGGAGGCACGATGTGGCATAACGGAGGAGATCCTAACTGTTCTTGATGCTGCAGACTGCAGTATCAGAGAATAGTGTGGCTGCGATTCATGGAATCAATTCTCAGCAAAGTGAAGTTTGAATTCAGGCTGTGTTCACTCTTCTTGATAATCTTGGCCAATGGGTGGATGATGTTGAGCAAGAGATTGCTCTTGCTCAGTCTCTTGAATCATCAAATTCTAAGCAACAAGCTTCCAAGTTAAAAGATCAAAATACGAATACTTCAGTAAATTCAGACCAAGTCCTTATGCAGTGTAAATATGTTTCAGAGCTTTTGGCTGCAATTCCCAAGGTAACCCTTTCTAGGGCCTCATTCAGGTGTCAGGCTTATGCGAGGTCTTTGTTGTACTTTGAGTCTCACGTGCAGGAAAAGTCAGGATCTTTTAACCCTGCAGCTGAGAGGAGTGGCATATTTGAAGATGAAGATGTCTCACTTCTAATGGAAATATACAGCTGCTTGGATGAGCCGGATGGTTTGTCTGGTTTGGCATGTCTACGCAAATCTAAAAGCTTGCAAGACCAGCTCTTAATAAACAAGAAAGCGGGAAATTGGGCAGAAGTTTTGACTTCTTGTGAACAGGCTTTGCAGATGGAACCCACTTCAGTTCAGAGGCATTCAGATGTTCTGAACTGTCTGCTAAACATGTGCCATTTGCAGGCAATGGTCACTCATGTAGATGGATTGATTTCTAGGGTTCCTCAGTACAAGAAAACATGGTGTATGCAAGGAATTCAGGCTGCATGGAGGCTTGGCAGGTGGAACCTGATGGATGAGTTCCTTAATGGAGCTGATGAAGAAGGTTTACTTTGTAGCAGTTCTGAGAGCAATGCTTCCTTTGACATGGACGTTGCAAAGATTCTGCAGGCAATGATGAAAAAAGACCAATTCTCAGTTGCTGAACGAATTGCACTCTCAAAACAAGCTCTGATTGCTCCTTTAGCTGCTGCTGGAATGGACTCCTATATCCGGGCTTACCCGTTTGTTGTAAAGCTTCACATGCTAAGGGAGTTGGAAGACTTCCATAGTCTCCTTGTCGGCGAATCTTTCTTGGAGAAATCATTCCATTTGGGTGAATCTGGATTCTCGAAAGTGGCGGACAATTGGGAAAATCGGCTCAGATTTACACAACCATCTCTGTGGACGAGGGAGCCACTCTTAGCATTCCGGAGACTGGTTTTTGGTGCCAGTGGTCTTGGTGCTCGAGTTGGGAACTACTGGCTGCAGTATGCAAAACTCTGTCGATCAGCTGGTCATTACGAGACAGCTAATCGAGCAATTCTAGAAGCCAAGGCCTCTGGGGCACCTAATGTTCACATGGAAAAGGCTAAGCTTCTGTGGAGTACTAGGAGATCAGATGGTGCCATTGCAGAGCTGCAGCAAAATCTCCTAAACATGCCAGTGGAGGTTATTGGTTCTGCTGCCGTGTCATCTATCACCAGCCTGTCAGTAGTTCCACTGAACCCACCCCCTTTACTCTGTGATACTCCAGCCTTCAATGATAATCTGGATATTGCAAAAACTCTCCTCCTCTACTCGAGGTGGATCCATTATACTGGCCAGAGGCAGAAGGAAGATGTCATCGGTCTGTATTCTAGGGTGAGAGATCTCCAGCCCAAGTGGGAGAAAGGATACTTTTATGTGGCTAAGTATTGTGATGAACTGCTTGTTGATACCAGAAAACGGCAGGAGGATAATTTCGATCTAGGTCCCAGGGTTCCATCTGTTTCGGCGACTGTTGTTTCTACGAATTTGGAAAAGCGTTGGTGGTCCTACCTTCCTGATGTACTGTTATACTATGCAAAGGGTCTTCATAGAGGCCACAAGAATCTCTTTCAAGCCCTTCCAAGGTTGTTAACCCTTTGGTTTGATTTTGGAAGCATTTATCAGAGAA
>BPLS01028192.1:0-10612 GCA_019656275.1 Rhododendron kiyosumense
AGTCCTTAAATAGGCTCTTCCAAGATAACAAAAGGATAAGCATGAGAAACCTAACCTAGACTCAAAATAGGATAAATAACAACTTAAACTACACATGAAAATCCTAAAATCTATATAGATAACTATAACAAATTTAATATTGTCTAGGATTCTATACAAACAACTTGTGGGGCCCATGGAATTCTCCTTTCCGTTCCCTGTCAAGGTTAATCTAGTCTAGTAGATAAAGAACTTAAGGTTGTGCTTGGTTCACTATAGTGTAATGTCCATTCCGTGATTGGGTTCATTAAAAGAAAATGGCAGACATTATGAATGGAACTATCATGCACAATTATAAGGAATGGTCATTACATTGCTCGGCCAAGGAATGAAGATTCCATTCCTATCCTAAATCATTCCACACCCCAACTTAATTCTCACATGAAGAATCAAATACAACTACCACACTTCCACAACAGGACTTCAATTTCTCAAGAAGTTGCACTGCATAAATAGAGCCCTAGATATTACGCACAACGGGTTGCTAAACCTAAAGACTACGAGGTAGCGAGTTCTCTTGACATACTAGTTCAGTCCAGTACTCATGAAAGCCCAAATGATGTACCAAGCTTTACAGGATTGGCAATAAAAGAGAGAGGATTGAGGTTAGGGATGCAAAGACAATCGCCAAGCTAAAAACACCTCAACTCGAGCCAATGAAAGTAAGAAAGAGATAGGTCGAATTGGGTTCCTTCCAATTGAGTCCAGAGGGGAAGACTGTTAACGAGTTGAGATTTTGATGTTGTCACCGCCAAGTGCCAATAGAAGGCGAACAATCATATCAGCAACCCATGTGTCCAAACATTCTCAAACAGTTTATATATAATCCCAAAATGGATGATACTAATTAGTGGAAAACTACTCTTTCTCTACGGAGTACACAAAATATTGCATAAGAAATGGCATATTCTCTATATCATGGAAGGGTGGAAACGTGACATAAGAGTATTCAATTCTTCAAGAATAAAGAAAATTTATTTACGATTTGTGGATACGTTTACGGAGTATCAAATACATGCCAGTGAGTATCCAAGGAGTATCTGCATCATATATGGACATGACACCCCTGTATGAGTGCTCATTCAGTCATGCTTCCTACATTAGACTCCATCGATTTAGATTTTTGAGTGCTCCCTAGCAACTTGTGTATGATCAAGCATTAATCAAAATACTTATATAGTTATATCACTAACCAACGCCGTGTATAATTCAGACTCATCTCTGTAAGTATCAAGAAAGAATATGATGATTTGCAACCTCCAAAAACCTTTGAAGTATAGAAGATCACGTAATACACGATATATATACAATACTTAATCCACAAAAGAAGTGACCGAGTATGTTGGAAAGTGGAAACATACCTGATAACTCTTTGAACTTCTTGTTGAAGAAGCTTCACATTGTATCCGAAATCCATCCTCCATGATTAGGAGAGACAAGGGTCTCAATGTAGTGGTCCCCAACTACATAATTAGTTAGAATGCCAGGATCCACCACTTCCCTCTGTGTTCCTTTTTTCAGATTGTACAGAATTAGTTTCTCCCCGTCATCTTCTACGCTTCCTCTGATAACTCTGAATCTCTCTTCCCACAACCTCAACACAAGTTCGTCTTGCACTGACAAACACAACACATCCAATATAGAGTTCCCCCTCCCAGGATTAACAATCAAAAATTTTGTCCACGACTCTCTCAAACCATACTCCATCATCATCCAAACATCAATTCGGCCAGCCTGCGACCAGACAAGCAAAGAGAGACAACCCTCAAGAACCACCATGCCATGACGCGTAAACTCGTTATGATCCTACGAGGCTGGCATCTGCACTTCCCTGAAAATCTCATCCACCAAATCGAAGGCAACAACTACTTTAGAATAATCCAAACCACTAGTCCTCCGACATAGCCAATGGAGACGCTCGTTAAAGCAAACCCTACGACATCCCACAGGAGTATAAGGGAAATCTTGAATCGTCCTCCAAGCATTAGTTTTCAGGGAATAGACAGCTAGAACCATAACAGCGGCATCATTAGGTACTCGCCCTTCAATAGAAAAGGGCATCACAACTTTGTAATCATCAGTGTACGAATCATAACCCAACCCAGGTGGATAAAAGACATCATCCGAAGAATATTCAGGAAAAGGGGCAGGCAGTTCCTTGTATTCACTAGTGGATGGATTGAACAAGAAGTTGACATAACCTTTATCGGAAACTAGAACGAGGCCATTACAAGAGCTCAATGACCTGGACACACTCATGTGTTTGAACGAAGGATGATCAAGCTTTTTTGGAGTCGGGTTAACGTCGGCCAAATCTACAGAGTAGAGATCGAAAGAGCAGGAGAAGAGAATGGCTTTAAGTGGGTGGTGGTTGGCTTTGGTTCGATGGAGGTGTGTTTGAGCGAAATGGGGGGAAGAGATTAGGGATTTCCATGAAGGAGAAACACATTTGAATCGGCAGAGAAACTTTACCGGTAATCGATAAAGTACGTCGGTTACGATCTCCGGGGGAAGGTAACTCCCATGGTGATCGTCGATGGTCCCACTGTCGGAGATAATGGTCGCCTTCTTCATCTTTACTTGCAACTTTGGAAATCTTTCATACGAAGCATTTTATTGACAGGAAAAATGCTCATAAAATCTCATCATTTTTTGTGAAAAATAAGAGAAGTCAATCAAAATATTTTATTTTCATATTTTTTTCTTTATTTCTTATCAAAATAGATAATTCAAATGAGTGATTGGCTAGAAACCAAAACCTTTTTCTTTTCTTTTCTCTTAAAATCACTCCATCTAGAGGGAAAGGTTCTTGTGAGTTGCAGTATCCCTCTCTCTTTTGGGATTAATCATTCTCTTCGTAAATCTAAAAAGTATAAAATTTTGATAGAAAAAAAAAATGTGAACGAAAGAGAAAAAAATTATCAAACCATCTTTTGAAGTTTAAGTACCGTTTTATTTCAATATCAGTCTATATTTTTATACTTTTTCGATTCGTTTCGTCGAAACGAACAATTAACTCTTAAAATTACGTCAAAAATTTAAAAATATATATATGAAAAATAAAACCGAAATAAGTTTCAGACTTATAAATTTAAAAGAACGCAGTGAATGGAGAGTGGTAGAGAAATGAAATTTATTGAAGACCGTACCTAGGGTTTTGAGACCAAAAACGAACAAGGCATTTCCGTCCCGTTCCGCTAAGTTTCTTATTTTTTCAGAAGTTATTTCTCGTTTTACGAAATAAACCAATCTCTCACAATAAATCATCTTTAATTCAAAAACTAATATTTATTTTGTAAAAAATACTTTTTTTTAGCGAAATATACTACTCTTGTACTAGTGTACTTATAATTTGACGGTATATTTACTGTATATCGGACTTGACCTGTTGTGGTGCATAGAGATTGGTAAGACTGCTCGCGGTACGGTTCAGTTTGAATTTCTAGGAATCTAAAGATTGAACCGCTAGTTACGATTTTTACAAAATGAAATATGTGTCTGGACCAAAAGTCCTAAGGTCCGGTTCCAAGCCAATCCGTGACTCGCGAATCAATTACGGTTTTGTCCACAAATTTTAACAAAAATAAAAGTCAAGCATATATTCCACACTAAAAAGGAAGAAGGTTATACTCAAAATTAAGTTTAACACCATCAAAAAGTACTTGTTATATAAACTACCAAAGGCCTACTTCATAAATCAGATTCAAAAGAATCTAAATACTAGTAGGATTGTATCATTTTGGAAAAGAAACAAACTACTGAAACTCAACCAAGTTTACCCATAATTTATTTAAAAAACTACGATTTACTCCCTATATTTTACGTACATCTACACTATATTCCATTATTAAGATAAAATACTAAAATTGATAGAAGTAAGTGTTAACATTACTAACAATTAATTATAGTATATATATATATATATATATATATTATTTATATAAAATAAATATCTCACAGTCTGTTTCGGTTAATCCACGGTTTTGTGATGAAAATCCATGGACCGAACTGCGAGTCACGGTTTTTAAATTTTTCAATCCGTGTCCAGAACATTAATCCACGAATAAAATTCAAAAGGTACGGAACGGTTCGATCCGGACCAGTTTCACGGTTCACCGGATTTTTTGAGCAGCCCTAAAGGTTGGTGTACATTAATTTCACAGTTCATATATGTCATAGAGATCAGAAGCATCCATATATGTCATACTAAAATAAAAACAAAAAAATGTCCATTCAATGCACTGGAAACGAATAAAGTTCAATGCACCGAGAACGGAAAAAAAATCCTTTGCAATGTCACTAGTAATAAGGAAAGAGATCAATCAAGATGTGTGCGGAGTCTGCAAACTATTTTATATGTGATAATTTGCTAATAAAAGTTAAAAAATGTAGCTACTTCTGTGGCCATTTTATTCCAAATTAGAACTTTGTTAGAAATTATTATTATCTCTATTATAAAATACAATGGTGTGAGAACAAGTTGTTATAATGGTTGAGATTGAATTGATTCAATGATAAAGGTGAAATTTCCCTTTCATTAAATTGTCTAGCCTCTTTCGTTTAATTTGAAATTACGCCCACTTTCAAATTTGAAACCCTACTGCAAAAGAGTTCTCCTTCTCGCTCTTTGATCCCACACAAACACCACCTCACCCAGACCATCTCTCTCCTTCTCATGCGGCCTTTTCTTCTTCACCGTCCTCCACCACTCACGATGACACTGACCCGCCTTTCAAGCTCTCCACAATCGAGACCCCCTCGCCCCTCTCTAACTTTTGCTCATGGTTCGAATCTAGCGGAAGGGTACAAATCAATTCCAATCGGGGTAGGTAGTGCCGTAGACACAGACAAACACTAGTATATTATAAATGCATAACATAATTTTGATTTTAATTTTTAGTACTAACCTTTTTATAATTTTAATAATATTTTATACTTTTAGGTAGAAGAATTTTTCAACATCAATTTTTTTTTTTCCCGATCAAAGTACTTATAATATTTAGTTTCTAGTTGTTTCGAGATATTTCTTCTTTTTATCTGGTCTTAAGTATAACTCCTTTTTATCTGGTCTTAAGTTTCTGTAAATAATTCTTAATCTAGAATATTATAAGATCAATAAGTTTCAAGATGTGATCGGCTAGTAATTTTTTAAAGAAAAATTGATGGTTAAAAGCAGGATCAAAGTAAAAAGCTTCGTATGAAATTTACACACTTAGAGGGTGTTTCCGATAGGCAATAACTTAAAGATCATTTATTGTTATTGAAAAATGTCAAGTTATTTTCACCAACTAATAAATTGTTGAAAATTTTCAAGTTTGTTGAGAGACCGCTGTTGAAAATGTCCAGTTGTTTCCAATAAATAATAAGTTGTAAATGGGATGCAAAATTTATTGTTTAGTGTGAATAACAAGCTAAAATGCCATAATTTATTGTCCAAAATTATTACTCCATCCGTCCATTTTTAAGTGTCCTGCCTCGTAAGAGGATCTCCAATAGGCTAAGCAAACGAGGATTTTCGTCACTTTGATGAGCTGAAACCCAAAAAACTCATTCGCAGCAGACTAGCTCCATGCTCGGGGAATTGGTTGTTTGCTACAGTACCTCGCTGGTACCAGCGAGGTACGGCTCCCTCACTTCGATTATTTCTTTCTTTCCCACTTTGAATCTTGCAACTTTTAGAGCCGGACTGCACGACAACCATGGCGGAAATGAGATTGGCGACGGAAAAATAAAACTCCACGGAAGTGATGGTGGCCAAATCGAACTCAACCGCGGCGGAAACAAACAACTCGACAGCGGCAGCGGCGGTAAAATCGTTCGTATGGGTTTGTGCGTTTCGCTGTCGTTTTCAATTTTTGGGTTGTGGGTTATCAATTATTTTGTTGATTTGTGCTATCGGTTTGTGGTTTTCAATTTTGTGGCAGAGAATATGGTTTTCTGGAAGTAGGTTTTTAGTTTGTGCATGAATTGAGGTTTGATTTGGGAGATGGTTATCAATTGGGTTTTCCGAGAGAGATGGTTTAGTGATTGCCTGAATCTTTGGATTTTTCGATGGCTGGAATGAGTTTAACGATGAGAGATTTAACTATGGGTTTTTCGGTGGTTTTGGGAGACTGGATTTTGGGATTTATTCCTTTTGCATAGCCCAATTGCCTTGGCTGTTGGGTACCTCAACCATTTGGTGGCTAGCTAAAATAATTTTTGTGGTAATTCCTAGACAATTTGCCTGGAAAACAGCTTAGGTTGTTGGAGATGCTCTAACTTCAACTTATTAAAAAGATATCATCATTACACATTTCACATAAATTTTTCCCCTATTTACTTTCTATGGAGATATCATCATTACACTTTTACTCACTAACTTTTCAAAATGGAATCTACTTTTAGGGACAACATAGAAAATGCACCAACTTTTACCCATTAAATTTACAAAATTGATACTTATTAAGGAACAACCCAAAATAGAATACGTGACTTTAAAAAAGAGACGGAGAAAGTAGTAAAAACATGGCTTTAGTGAGGGAAATATGTGGTGTTGGAGAGATATGGGGACTCAAATCACCAATAATTTTTCCGGGCCTTTTTCCAATTTAGCTGATGTGCGGGCAAGAATAAATAATTTTTCCAATTTAAGGGTAGCGCAATTAGCAATTAAGCATCATCGGTCCTTATAAAAGGCAGTTTTATGAAAACCCTAGTACCCTAGCTAAACAGTTTTCAACAAGAATGGAGCAACGAGGAAGAAGCAGCAGACCTAGGGAAACGACCAAGAAACTCAAATTAAAATCTGATCCCAACAATTTCCCAAACATCCCAGAAGAAATCATCCTTGAAATTCTATCAAGATTATCCCATGATTCTCTCTGTCGATTAAGGTGCGTTTCCAACAGTGGTCTTCTTTGATATCCGATGCAAACCTTATAACCCGATCAAAAAGACAAAAGGTAATTGTTATGTCCCAGTTGTATGATGGGTCCTTTACCTTTCAATCCATAGACCAACAATGCTCTGTGGAAAAGGTTCAAACACCATGGGAAAAAAATCTGGATCTCCATTACCATCAAGTTGAGATCTATGGTTCGTGTAATGGGTTGTTTCTTTTGGGGCTTAAGGCGGATTTGTATTTATGGAATCCACTAAATGGATATTTCAAGAAAGTCTTGTCATACCATCAGTTGACGCTTCGTCGTGCAATTACTTGTGGGCTTTGTTATGATTCCTCTACTAATGGGTACAAGGCCGTCATGGCTTTTGATAAATTCGTAATGGTTGGGAATTTGCAAAGAAAGTATTGGAAAGAGGTTCGCTTCCCTTATAAAGAACGCACAATTTGTTCGGGGCCAGTTGTGAACGGACAACTTCATTGGTTTGCCTGTAATAGTACTAACTTTATTACGCCCCAATGTATCTTTTCCTTTGATCCGCGGGTGGATAAATTCAAGAAAGTACCAATGCCAAAGCCGCCTAAGGATGGGGATGCATTTTTTTTGCTTGGGTTGGGGGTTTTGGATGGATGCCTCTGTATGATTCGTCATCGCAAACGTAATGCCGAAGTATGGGTGATGGAGGCATACGGTGTGCAAAAATCGTGGAACGTTAGGTTCGTCATTAATAAGACCTTCTGGGTTTGTAGTATGTTCGAGCCGTTATGTTGTACAAAAGATGGTAAAATTCTAATGAGAGAACACCTTTGGTGTGATAGTGGTCATGTTAACGTGTACAATTCTAATGGCGATTTGGATAGGGATGTTCCTAAGCCATCCAATCACGAAACCTCTTTGGTGGCAGTTGCCTATGAGGAAAGTTCGGTTAAACCTACGGGCTACGAGTGGGAAAACGAGGAGCAAAGAGGGATAGCAACATATGTGGAACATTTTCTTTTGGCCTCTCCAAGGATAATGACAAAGGGAAATGGGGATAGTAAGTGGCATGTGTTAGAAGATCGGAAGATCCTAAAGAAGAGGAAGCTAAAGAAACTCGAAAGAAGCGGAGTATGAAGAGGATTAGATAGTCGATAGCAAGGAAGAGGGGAAGCTGAAGAATGTTGTGTCACGAGGTTATCATATTCTGCCTGCCTTGCTCTCTAGTGTTTAGCTTCATTTACATTGTCTTTAGACATCTAAGATTAGTTTTCTTGCGATGGAACTGGTATGCTTCTATTTGTGTGGCGAATACATATGGTTATATCCATTAATAAATTACTTGATCTTTTCAGAAACCTAACTCTTGCTAATTGTACAACAGAGATATACTTATATTTGAGTTTGATACATATGTTAACGTAATTAATTGCTGCATTTACCATGAAAAAAAATGCAGTCCTTTCATTTATTTGGTTGCAGAGCATTCAAAGAATGAAGTCAATTGTCAGTATAAGCAGGCAAAAGGAAAAAAAAAGGGAAAAACAGGACCACAGGATCCTTGTGGCATTAATGGCGGAGTCCATCTGTTTTCGAGATCGTGTGTTTAGCATATTTACCTGATCTTTTGTTGCCTTGAACGGGTGCTATTTAGGCTCCATTTGTTTGGATGTAAAATAATTTACTGTTAAGATTCCCGTAAGTCGTTTTTGGCTAATGGCTCCAGATGAGCACTATGCATATACATGAATTCGAAACAGAGGCAATTTCGTACCAAAAGACTTGACTTTGTTCTTAACGCCCCTTTGAGAGTTTGTTCCCTTTAGAGAGAGAGAGAGAGAGGGAGGGAGGGAGGTTTAGAAGAAAAATAGAATTTCCTACACACCCAAACAAAACCCCCAATTCTAAACATCTATGTTCACTCTCTACAATCGGGAGACCTCTGCTGTTTATATTCCTAGTTCATTCGAACTACTTAAAGCGAGTTACGTTAAGAAAAAAAATGGGTGGACGTGATGGAAACATTTGTTTCTGTAAAACATTTTTCATATACAACCGAACACCGGAAAACAAAAACGGAAAAAAATATATCCTACAAAATCATTTTCAAGGAAAATGTCTTACATCGCAAATTGTTTTACTTCGAAACAAACAGAGTCTAAATGTTTATATTTTACTACAAAGAAAAGAAAAATTGGTGTTGCCGTGGACATGTATCGAATTTTAGTAATTTAACCATTTCAAATTTCTTAGAAAATAGAAAATAATTTAGATTGAATGCCAAAATCCATTCATACCAAAGCATCGTCAATTAAAGCTTCATCACATCGCTAAACAACAACGGTTTTTTTGTGTTGTAAACAAGAAAACGGTTTTTTTTTCCCCCCATGTGTTGTTCACTTCTTGGCGTCAAATCTAATTTCTCTGTCGGATTGGAGGATTGGTTTTGCGCGAACTCTCTTTAAAGGTTACGTGGCAAGTTTGGCAAAGTCAATTTTCCCTTCAAAATTTGGCACCGAGGATTAGTAGCACATGGGAGTTTCTCTCACTGATTCCATATACCTAGAAACAAGTGGTTGGTTTAAGGAGTCAGTAACACAATACCGCCTCCTAGATCAGCTACAAGCATGTCCTCGATGTCTCCAGTGTGGTTAGCACCATGACCAGCTCGTTTTCTTGCTCCGGTACCATGTTTGCTAGCTTATTCGCCACTCAATTGCCTTCCTGGAATGTATTCACAATTGAGCATCGATGGAGCTGCAACATAGCTCTACATTCTTTCCATTACGGCATGGTATAGGAGGCCCTCGTTAATCATTTGAACAGTCACTTTAGAGTTGTTAATCAAAAATAAAAATTCAATAAAGGAAGTTAAGATCATGACTTACTATCAACTTTGATCCATTTTATAACCAACCAACACAAAAACAAAGGGAACATACCCAAACAGCTAAAAAACCTATACAAAGAAGCTAAAGCCTCGCACAACTATCTGAACAAGAGAAAACTAATGGATAGCATTTCCAAGAACTCTGTCACAGATATTCCGTTGGCAGCAAAGCCTTCGGTTCTCAAGAGAGTTGGGGAAAAGCTTCCAAGTACAGATTGACTCGAAGTCGAATATTATCAGTAATGCTAGCTAGAACATCATCAGAGCTCCTATGTCTTCCTCCAAATACTCTGGAATTTCTCTCTCTCCAGACATGATAAAATCCTGCAGCCAAGGCTAATTAAGCAGCACTGATCTGATGCTCTTACCTTTAAGAATCCAACTGCCCAGTTAATTTCCGTATCCCAAGCATCTGCCCTTCTTTGAATCTGGAATCTGTGCAAGGTTGTTTCCCATATGCATCTTGAAAAACCACAGTGAAAAAATAAGTGTGCCAAGGATTCAGCATGTTGGGAACAAAGGACACAAGTAGGGTCAACCTCCATGCCCCATCTTTGGCTGTCCTTGGTTGCCAATCTATTTAAACTTGCTATCAACTCACGGCCATTAAAGATTTCTCAAAGCTCGGCTTCAATGCTTGAACACTCCTTCAGATTCCTGTAGAAGCCCATTATCCATAAGCCACGATCCTATATAAACACTCCACCAAATCCAGCCCTTCCGGGGTTTTTCCTAGAGCTCCTATCAGTATTTAACTTCATCTTGCTGCAACCTGAAAATGCCAACTATTGAGTCTAGTTTGTGAAACATTGTCACAAATGAT
>BPLS01028193.1:0-17656 GCA_019656275.1 Rhododendron kiyosumense
AAATCGGCAATAACGTACATTTATTAATAACTAGACAAAGAGTACATCGAGATAGCGATATAAGCCACAAAAGGATGAGGCGAAACATAGGGCTAAGAGAAAAGAAAGAAGAAAAGAAAGAACAATACATTCAATGATAAATTGAATAGACCCCATATCATGATACAGTTTTCACTACAAGAAAAAGCACATTCGGTGACCAAATTCCGCATTTTTAGTCGCTGAAATCTAACAATTAGGCAACCAATGGAAAAAACTTGCCTTTTTCAATGACCCATTTCCAAAGGCCATAGCTAGGTACTCATGAGAAACTAGCGATTTTTTTTTGGGGGGGTTGGGGGGAGGGGGGTTGTGTGTGGGGGGTAAATTAGAGAAACTAGAGAGACTGAAAATTTCCGAAACGAAAAAAAAAAAAAAAAACTGGATTTACAATTGATCTTTGTTACGAGAGCCACCACGATTCTAGAAAACCTTTTCAAAAAAATAAGTACTTATTTCACATTTTCAAACTCAAAAATAATGTAAATGAAAAATAATTTCCTTATTTTTTTGCACCGTTCAAAAGATCTCAATAAGATCTATCAAATAAGATCCATATTACTAGAAAAATTATTTTCGTAAACATATTATTTTTGAGCTTGAAATTATTTTTTTAAAAAATAACTTATTTTCGTTTCAACTGGAACAGGTAAGCATCAGTGTTTTGAATGAATAATCAGTTTATCTTGTTATACTTTCATCTCCTTTTTTCGAAAAGGGATCAGATCATCTACGGTCCAAGTTTTGGACCGGAAGAAAGAGTCTAAATCCATATCGTTCATTGGGATAATCAATGGTTCGAACTTGTTGAGTGACTCTTACCGGAAGAAATAGTCTAAATCCGAACTATTGATTGCAACAATGAATGGTCCAAATCATTTGGACTATCTTCTCCTATCAAAAACTTGGACGGGAGAGAATCCAAGTACTCCTTTTAAAAACCCAAGATTTCAAAATGAAAGGTTGATATCCTAGTGACAACTTTAAACGGCCGGCTAGGGTGCCCCAGTGAGTTATATACTCGTATTAGTGTCTTCTAAGTGATCATGAATATGCTTAAACTAAGTACAATATTTATGCTTTTATTCGCTTTATTTTCCCACCACACTTCAAGATAGGGTCTTGATCTGCTAGCTAGCTAGTGTCTTCTTCTCTTGTGATATTTCCAACTTCTGCAACTATAAAATACAAATGCACTCAATAAAGATTACACCGCAACCTCGCGGCGGACTTGCACTGTTCCAAAGATATTAATCTAAAGTTCCAATCACTACCTCAAACAAACGCTTTTACTGGCGGTCATAAACCGCCATTAGAGGCATGAAAAGTGGAAACCACCGGTAATTAAAGTATGACCAGCGGTTTTTGCAGAGGTAATATGACTGCTATATATAATCGTTGGGAAAGAACAAAAACGCTATTAACGTTGGCCTCTTGTTAACGGTAAAAGCTACTCCTACATATTATTAACGGTGATCTTATTACCGACTCTAAAAAATAATTGTAGTGTTGAGTTTTCGACAACCCTTTGAACGGTATCCTGTTTTATTAGAAGAATAATAGTAATATTTATATTACAAATCACTGTTATTACTGGCCGTTTTACTGTCATTAATAGCTACCTTTGCCGACGGTTCAAGTTACCGTCATTAATATTCACACAATTACTCCCTTTTGCTAGCGGTTCGTTATTAGCGCCGGTAGTAACAACCTTTACTAGTGTTTTCTCTACCGCCGGTTAAAAACTGGTGAAAAGGCCAACATTTGGCGTAGTGCATTTCCACATACAAGCCATATGTCACTATCTATGAATACCATAAAATACGAGACACCTAACAGTAGTAACCACAACGAGGAAATTAATGAGAACTCACACAGAAGATTACATATTCCATCCCGTTGCCATTGCTTGCACACTTTGCCAATAGATCTTCTTCTATCTTTTTAATTCCCCCCAGATTCTATATATATCGAGATTATTGGTCCAAATCCATTATTAATTTTTGGAAGAAAGAAAAATTCCGAATGTCAGCCATTGCAATGACACGAGGGTCTACAAAATTAAAAGAATATTGGGATATTGGAGTTTTTTTTGAACAGTTGGGATATTGGAGTTTGACATTTTACCTTTTGAACAATACTACTATATATATATATATATCATAAAAGTCAATGTGCCGTGGCTTCTGGTGATTCAACGCCTCTGTTACGCATAGCGTAACACTACCGGGACAGACGGAAAAGGGAACCAACCTGTTGTGGGATCCACTTCACAGTCTCACGCAAAATATCCAAACCATTGACTATTTTTTAAATATTTTTTCGAGTTACTCTTGTAAATTTTCAGGTGATCAATTGGATAAATGTAAGTACTTGATCCACATGTCGAATGTTTCGTCTCAGGATCCTAAACTTTGAAACAGAAAGTGAACGTTGGATATTTAAGTACTTATAGTTATCCGATTGACATGAAATTTTATAGAAATACTCAAGAAAAAATTTTAAATAATAATCAATATTTTGGATTATTAGCGCAGAACCCTTAAGTTGGCCCCACGATTGGTCGGTTTACTTTTCCGTCGTCCCCGAAGAAGGTCTCATTATGCGTTTTATTCCTTTTGACTTTGTTCGATGGATCGATATACAACTTAAAAATCCATCGGAAAATAAAGTCAGAATCAATAGAGCTAATAAATTAATGTCTTGACTTGGTGACAATGAATATAATTAATTAGGTCAGCGTCAACTGAATGTATATTTTTAATTTTTTCAAAAGTCAAAAACGGTACGTGGACAGATATTAGGGGCCAGATTAATTCCATTACGCTGATTCAATCCACCGTCGTCGATGTTAATCTCCAAATTAATAAGATTGAGCATGACCACCGTGTTTGAATATTGAACTTGTGGAAGGCACAAAATTTGGAGGAAGACAAATCAAATAGGTACACGCATTCACATTAATTAATTGGTTGTTATTAATTAATAAGCAACAAAAATGGATGGTCAACGTGAATTGTATGGTAGTTGATCTCCTTGTAGAGAAAAATAAAATGATTTCAATCATTGAGATGAGTTCGGAAAGGACCTAGAAGGCCAAATCGGCTTGCATTGGATCCACCGGCTTCATTTGATGGACTATAGAGGATTCAATACCTTTCTTTAAGCCCAAACCCCTCTTTTCCGATTTTCTAAGGTGGCAATTCCTCATTCATTGAGTTAATTCTGGGTTGGTCTTAATATTGGATTTCATAGCCCACCAAGTCCTATGGGGTAAAAGTGCAATGCTCACTAAGTCCTGTGGGTGTAATTTTACTTATTTACCCAACTTTAAATAGCAATAAATGAACACAGCTCATCATTTAGGGTTTCAAATGAATGCAGCCCATCCCACCACGCTGCCACCGCTGCCGCCACCACCATGACCACCACCGCCTCCGCCGCCACCACCACGACCGCCGCCGTCGACACCTGTTTACATCCTGAAAAGTGTCACCCAATGAAAAAATTCCACGTGGCCCCGAGCGGTACGGAGGTTATATGAAACTTGTCCCCGTCGAGTATCAATTACAGAGGATTGCGATAATTAGGGGAGACACTGTTTTTATGACAAACGGTGTCGTTTTGGAATGAACCGGTGTCGTTTGAGTAATAATTAAACGATGGTTTGGGAAGTTATTGGATTTAACCGTTGATTTGGACTTTACGATCATCGAACGGTGTCCTCACTGCCCTGTTTTATAACTGGAATCAAATGCAATTGCAGGGAATCATTTGGGAAGCCAGACGTGTTGCATTAGTTCACGTTGCTTGAAAATAGGAACCACGATCTAGGGAGTGGCCATGAACACCATGATCGAAGCAAGCAGGGGAAGAGGAGTATATCAACGTAACCGTTCGAAAGCCCCCTCAACCGTTTTATGTGGCCAACGTGGGTATCAATCGAAGACGTGGAAATCGAAGGCAGACCCCGTGTCTATAAATAAAGAAGTAAAGTGAAGAGAGAAGTCCCCACAAAAAATTCATATCATCTGACAACTCATACAAAATAATTGCTCAGAGATCTATCTTAGATTAGTTTTTAGTTTAAAGTAGGATCTTTTTGTAAGTTGAAGGCTTATTTGCATGTAAGATTGCTTTTGATTAAATTCAAGTTCTCTTATTTTCTTGTAAGTTCTTTTCTTACCAAAGAATAGTCGTTTGTAAGTCCACTTTTGATTAAATTCAGTGTGCTTATTTTACTGTATTGTTCTTAGAAGAGTCTTAAGAGTGTTTGTATACTAACTTACCTTTGATTAAATTCAGGTTTGTTTGTATTCAATCATCTTTTCTGATTCGAAGCGCGTCAATCTTTTATTTGGTTGATACCTTAAGGAAAAATCCTCTTAGTTGAGGTAATCGAACGGATAACACAATTGCCTGATTGAGATTAGTTATTTCAAATCAATTTGAAAAGGGTAATTTCATCTTTGAAGTTATTTCTTTTCTGGCACGCCCGCACACAATCATTTGCCATTTGATTGAGCTAATTCAGCCCAAACACCACCACCACCACCACTGCCATCATGCCACCACCACAACCGCCGCCGCCACAACCACAATGCCGCCACCACCATGCCACGCTCACCGCCCCCGGCCACCACCACGCCACTACCACCACTGCCGCTGCCGCCACCACAACTGCCGTCACCACCATAATGACCACCACCACGCCGCCACCACCACTACCACCACCGCCACTGCCACCACAATGACTACCACCACGTCGCCACCACCACCACCACTACCACCACTGCCACCACAATGACCACTACCACAACGACGCCACCACCACCGCCATAATGCCGCCACCACAACCACCACCACCACCACTACGCCACCACCACAAAAATCACCACCACCACCATCACGCCACCACCACAACCACAACCACCGCCGCCACCACCACTACTACCATGCCACCCTCACCGCCCCTACCACCACGCCGCCACCATGGCCACCACCGCCGCCGTCGCCATAACCACCCCTATCACTATACCATCACCACTACACCGCCGCCACAAAAATCACCATCATGCCGTCGTTACCGCCACCACCACCACCACAATTAACAATGTTAATTTTTGTATCAATTAACACTGTTAATTTTCATATAAATTCACACCACAATTAATAATATTAATTAATTTCTATATAAATTAACAGTGTTAAATTTCATATACATTCACACCATAATTAATAGTGTTAATTAATAGTTGGCCCATATAACCTCCTACACCCCCACTCTACCACCACCACCATCATGATTAACAGTGTTAAATTATGTCTAAATTTATAATTAATAGTGTTAATTTTTATTTAAATTTACACCACAATTAACAATGTTAATTTTCATTGTCTTCATTTCTTAGCCAATTATCAATTAAGGAAAGAATAATATATGGAAAAATCTATGGTACATGATACATACCCCTGTATATGAAAGATTCTTAAATTTGGACAGAATTTAACACTGTTAATTATAAATTTAGACATAATTTAACACTGTTAATTGTGGCGGTAGTGGTAGTAGAGTGGTAGTATAGGAGGTTATATAGGCCAACTGTTATTTAACACTGTTTATTGTGGTGTAAATTTATATGAAAATTAACACTATTAATTGTGGTGGTGGTGGCGGCAGCAGCAACGTGTTAGTGGTGATTTTGGTGGCGGCGTGGTGGTAATGGTAGAGTGGTGGTGGTAGTGATAGTGGTGGCAGTAGCGGTGTTGTGGTGGTGGTGGTGTAGGAGATTGTATGGGTCGATTATTAATTTAGACAAAAATTAATTCTGTTAATTGTGGTGGTGGTGGTGGTGGTGGTGATATAGGAGCTAGGTTATATGGGTCGACTGTTAATTTAGACAAAAATTAACATTGTTAATTGTGATGGCGGCGGCATGGTGACGGTGGTAGTAGTGGTGTGGTGGTGGTGGCGGTGGCAACATGGTGGTGGTTGCGTGGTGGTGTGGGTGGTAGTGGCGGCGGTGGTGTTGGTGGCATGGTTGCAGTGGTGGTGGTGGCACGGTGGCGGTGGTGGTGGTGGTGGCGGCGGCGATGGGGGGTGGCATCGTGGTGGTGGTGGCTGAATGGAAGTGGCAATGGTGGCAGTGTGGTAGTGGTAGCTGGATCATCTCTCTCTAATCGTTTTTTTTACGAGGAGTATTTTTGTCAACAAAATAACGAAGAGGACTTACTGGGCTATAGGCTCTTTGGGCAAGACCTAATAAGCTATTCTTCACCTAGACAAGACCGGCCAGGAAGTTCCCCTTCCTCATTTGATCTCTCATATATAACGTCGAATGGGACAAACGATCCTATTTGAAGATCCGATCCATTTATTTTCGAATCTAAACCTTGATGTACAAATCATTCAGGTAAAAAAAAATCAGATTAATCGAATATCAGTCAAAGCTCGGTCGAATCACCGTCCATTTGTTCTTAAGACAAATATGAATTGTCCAAATAAATACCAATGTTCGATCAACCTAATTTTTGGCATGAATGATTTACACACAGAGAACTACAAAACGAACTACTTAGATCGTCAAATGAAACCGCCGCGAATGCCATTTTGCATTATTATGAAAAAGATTTATGTCTCTTAATTTCCTTTGATATATTTCTATTAATATTAATGTATCTTCCACAAATTCAATATCCAGACATATCGAATGAAATCAAGAGAAAGAGGGAAAGGAAAATAAACAATTAGAGGTAAGAGTTGGATTCATTGCACCCTCCACCAATGTTACTAGTTTCTTTTTATTTATTTATTTATCATCCCAAGGTTATTAGTTGGATAAACAATAAAAGTATTGAGCAGCTGATTACATTTATGATTAAAAAATCCCGGGAGTATTGGATGCATTGAACTCTAAACAAGGTCATTAATTAGTTTATTAGATATGGTTGTACTTTGGTATCTCCTTTGACTCATATACAAATTGATCTCAATAAAAAGGTGTTTGTTTTTGTTTTTTTTTTGTATTCTAAATGGGGTGCTTAAACAAATCCTTAATTCTCGCGCACATAGTGTACAGAACATGCTAAATCATATTTTAAGAAAACAAGTGTTGAAAATTATAAAGAAAATGAGGTTTACGCCATCATATTAGTCATCATATTTGTTCCTATCTACAGTTTTTTACCAGAAAAGACCCAAACTAAATAATTTGTGTCTCGTTTGATCATTAGTCAAATGAGGGATTTGAAATACTATCTCTAAAGGGAATGACTAATGGGCATTGATTTGATATTTGGTCCTTGTGGAGCGAAAAGGAGGCTCTAGTGAGCATGCGTGGCTATCCTTATAATATCCAAACATATCGATTTTAATCAACCTTTTTAGCTTTATGTTTGCTCAAATAGCAATACATCGTACTCAATGTACACAGCTCCCGCTTGTAAGTTTCATGTACAATCCAATCCGAATTGGTCTGGTTCTCTAGAAAATCAATAACCATTTCTAACGATTCTAAAGCATTCAAAAAATTAACAACCAACACTTAAGTAACGGGGCAGTTGAATGGACAACTTTTTAGACACCTAAAAAAACATCTCAAATCTTAATCACATAGTTTCCGATCAAATTTTTATGATCCGAACCATTTAATATATGCAGAATATAATTTTAAGGGTGCTCGCGAGAAATTAGCCAAAAAAAAAGACTGGGAAGTGCTTGTTTTAGGCAGTTTTTAATTGAACCATTCATTAAATCTAAGCTAAAAACTGCTTAGATCAAGCCCTTTCAATCTTTTTTTTTTTCTAATTTCCTCGCGGGTACCCTTAAAATCACGTTTTAATCATATTGAGCAGCTTGGATCATCAAAATTTGATCTGGAACTATGAGGTGTTTTTTTAGGTGTCTAAATAGTTGTCCATTGAATTGCACTACTTAAGTAATATATGAGTGGAATCTAACTAAAACCAAACCGCATGATTGGTCTGGTTTTAGTTTGTTTTGGTTCTATCCAATTCGCATCTAAATATTTTTTAAAAACAAATAACTCATAAAATAATTGAGAATTTAAAGCACCAAACAACTCACAAAATAATTATAGGAATTTTATTAAGAATTCAAACCCAATTGGAAAAATACTGTTTGAAGTAAATGCGCACTGGATGTTAAAAGATTCTGTCAAAAAAAAAAAAGAGAAAAGAAATAAATGCACGCTAGATAGTGAAATTTGGACAAATATCTAGATTGGGGATCAAATTGGCAGTTCACTAATATTTCAAGGATTAAAAAGGTAAATAAGTCCTAATTTTCCATCCAAAAATATTGGACCAAATGGGTTGCAATCAAGAAGTTGAGGGATGAAATTGATGATTTTAGTAGTTTAGGGACGAAACTGATGATTTTACCAGGAAAACAATTTAGCTTGCCAAATAGAAACACATAATTATATACGGGCGATTCCGGAGACACTTAAAAAAATATTCCAAATCTTAATCTCATAGTTTTCGATCAAATTTTGATGATCTGAGCCGTTCAATATGTTCAGAACGTGATTTTGCGGGTACCCAGGAGAAATCGGCAAAAAAATGACCGAAAATGGCTTGATTTGAGCGGTTTTTATTGAACCGTTCAATAAAAAACTATTCGGATGAACCCTTTTCCGGTCATTTTTTTCGTTGATTTCTCATGTGTACTCTTAAAATCACATTCTAATTACATTGAGCGGCTCAAATTATTGAAATTCGATCAGGAACTTTGAGATGTTTTTTTAGGTGTTCCCGAAACCATCCCGAATTGTGTGTGTGTGTGTGTATATATATATATATATATGCATTTATATTTATATTAATACTAAATGGGATTTTTCGGTTCTTAAATTGGTAACCAGCAACTAAACCAAGCCGAATGAACCATAGAATCAAACCATATAACATGGTTCGGTATAGATCACATTGGTTTAGCGATTTGATAGATTTCTTGAACACCCCTAAACAAAGTCGATTTTGAATTTAGAGAGCTACTAATACCACATTCTCAGAGGTATTTTACGTGGACTGTCTACGAAACTACTCCAATTTCCAAGCAATTATGTATTTTCTCTCCCAACAATTACATTAAAATACCTGAGGTTAATAAACTTAGGATGAGTTTGGCCTAACTCGGCAATTGTTGCTTTCACTTAATCTATACAAAGTAATTAGAAATGTAAAATTATATCATTTTTTTTTTCATTTCGACGAGAAAAATCTAAAAAGTATTAAAACATAGACCAAAGTTTTTATAAAGTGGAGTATAAAACAACCAAAAAGACCCAAAAGATTTGACTTTCTCGACTTTTTGAGAGAGACGGTTACAGATCGATCCAGCCCAAAAGGTTGTAGATGTATTGATCCATAACAATTTGGACTCATCAAAATGTTGTGATCATTAGCTTTACAAGAAAAAAGATAATCGGTTTTTAATTAGTTTTAAATACTTATTTAATGTATGTAGATTTCTAAGATAAGAGATACAACTGTCATAATATTAGTGAAATTTTTAGTGTTCTATAATTAGATACACTGCACAAGGCACGCTGATCCAGGAGTCCAAAAGAAAAGAATTTAATAAAGTACAACTGCTTGCTATCTTCTTTGAGATTATACAAATAAAGTAAACTGTTTTTTTATTTGATATTACTGTACCTTAAACCAAATAAAATCTCGTTGTTAGGTCACATGTGCATATTTATAATGGATGAATTATGCAAATCCTCCTGATCACAAAAAAATAAATAATAATAATCCTTTCGTCACAAATTTCCGAACAAGTGTGCAGGATGTGCTGTTGATACTATTATATAAGGATCTGTGTCCATACATTTGTATTCGTAATATGGCACTACAACTTTAACCTAATTCCTCCAAATATGTGTAACCAAAATTGTGTTTACCTTTTTATATCTTGTATTGATTTTTTTTGGAAGGGAATTGATTTTCACACTCTCCTTTTTACCATTCATATATACTCACTTTTTGTCTTTATCTACTTGAATTTACTATTTTATCCTTTATTCATTACACTTTTTCACACAATGAAGGGTAATATTGAAATTTCATGTGGATAAAAACAAAAAAAGAGTGTGAATGGTTAAAAGGGGAGTGTGAAAATCATTTTCCTTGTTGGCATGGCAGTTCTCATGATTTAAATTCGTGTTATTTCGCTATGAGTTTAGAGCGAATTAATTGCATTTTTCATTGAGCTAGCCTTATCACATTATTCCCAAACATCTATTATTCAACAAGTAAAAAAAGCAAATTGAACAGGCTATTATGAACTTAACAAGCTAAATATTTCCCACATTAACAAGTCACGCAGGCGTGTCAAATATGAGTACTTTCAGGTTTTCAATTAATGCTGTCTGTTCATAAAGCTAACCAGTTGGTTTTATGATTCTATTCCATTACTTAAGGGTGCTAATTAAGAAAATTAGTAATATCTGAACCATTTAAGTCATGCTTAAATGGGTGGTAATTTGTAACCAATATAGACCACATTAATCTCTTGTTTTCTAAAGAAAACAAGACCCATGTTTGAAAGGGGACACGGAATCCATTCTTAGGTAAAAAATAGTGTTTGTGGAAACCTTTATTTGACCCATATATGACCCAATTCACTAGAATCCATCAAACAAAAGTCAAGAAGAAAAGAGTAAGGGACCCAAATACACACCAAAAAAAAAAAAATTTGTTTAAATAAAAGAGAAGTCAAGAAAAAAAAAAATAGCACCAAGTTTGCTCCAACAAATTGAATTTTTTTTTTTAATTTTTCGTTTTTTTCCTCATGACCCACCGAGCCATTTTTTTTGTTTTTTTCCTCCTGACCCACCGAGCTTATGGCACATACAAATGGGATGGTCCCAAAGATCATATTCCTAGAAGATTTGGTCTTGAAAAAACAAAGGGATTCTTCCTTGGATATGGAGTTTTCAAATGCATGATTCTTGGCAGGTATTGTGGGTCATGCTCTGCTTTTATAACTTGCATAAAGAACATGTGCAAAGCTTCTTGTGGGGTTAGGGTTGTTGTCTATGTGACTATTATGCCTTGTACCAAAGGGACACCTACTTAATTTTATAGGCCACTCTCAAGATTTTTGTATATCCTTGTTTTTTGGTACAGACATGGACCCTTGCCCAATTATTCCACAAGACCTAAGATCAATATGCTGTGATTTTGAGTCCTCATCCTCCTTTTTTTTTTTTTTTTTTAAACATTTTATCCTCTCCTGTTTACGTTGAAGACACATAATTCCCACGATTTAGAAGGGAAACCCTAATAATTAATTGGGGTTGGTCAAATTGGTCATTTCTGCTGACTGTCGCGTGTGAGGTAAAAGGGACCATCATTGAGAAAGGGATTGCTTGTCTAATGACCGGAAGTATTTCTTTTTCTTTTTTTTTGCACGCGTGTTTGCGATATAGGCCAGGTATAAATTTACTATCTTATGTCATAGTCTAATAGATTCTGAACTCTGGTACAGGTTGAAAAACTTCCTTTATTCAGATATGAAATAAGCTACGACAAATTAGGTTCAAATGATGCCTAACTTGGAACTGTTCTCAGAAGCACCCCACACCTCATAGCCTTTTCAAACTTAGGTTTCAGGCCATTTTTCAGTTTTTTTGGAAACTCCAAAAGTTGCAAAATTTGTTCATACATTTTAATAAAGTCTCAGATTTTGCTCCTAAAACTTGACACAAACACGCCGGATTGAGTTGTACTTCATAAGTTTGCCCTTGTGATTCTTTCTTTACTTAGTACTCTATGGTCAATGGTCTTGTTCTTATGCTTTAAGAGTGAATTTGGACAAATCTTTTAGGGACTTTTCTGCATGGTATTTTTGGTTATTTTCTCTCAATTTCTACAAGATTGGGATATGAATTTTATGTCATATTTTTTGTGTTGATGTTAGGAATCGAAAAAATATAAAACCATAGACTAAAGTTGAGAAAAAAGTTCATATAAAACGAGAAAAAGATCCAAAATCTTTTTGTAAGTTATTTCGTTTTGCGGATCAAAAAAAAAAGTTATTTCGTTTTGCTTATTATTTTGAATTAATTTCTCTATTTTATCGATAAGTTCTTTTAATAGTGTTATTGAAGTAGTATTATTTTCTTCAATTATGATTTGTAGAGAAGTGCTATTACTATTTAAATTGCCTGATTGTGATTCTTCAATATCAGTTCGGCTCCTATCAGGGATCCCGGATTTTTTTTACCGTCTGCATCTCCCATTTTCTGATCGAATTGTGATGATCCGAGCCGCTTAATATGTTCAGAACGTGATTTTAAGGATATTTGCGAGAAATTGGCAAAAAAATGACCAGGACGGATTTGATCCGAACAATTTTTCATAAAAATGCATTTATAGCATTTTTACACAATGCATCGGATCCAACTCTTCCCGGTCAATTTTTTTTCCAATTTCTAGCAAGTACCCTTAAAATCACTTTCTGAACATATTGAGCGGCTCGAATCGTTACAATTCGATCGGAAAATGGGAGGTGCAGACGGTAAGCAAAATCAAGAATCCGTGATAGGACATAAATATTATTTATATCATGATGGCCTTCAAGCTGGAAACAAGACTCTGATACCAAAAAGGGGGACCTAATATGAGATTGTTAAGAATTGTAGTGGGATGTTTTTTTTTGATAAGTGCGAATCTGATTAAGCTCAACCACAAAAATCACTGTCTAGGGATGGAATCCCATACAACAACCAACAAATATAACTACAAAAACAGCCAATAGCTAACAAAAGAAAACCAAAAGAAAACTATACAGCGAAGAAAATCCTATTAGGTAAGCCCCATTGCCTGCATAGGTCTTGATTCTGCAAAGATTGCTTTACGTTTCTCCTTGTGCTTAGGAAGTCTCGAACACCATCTGCAATGCCTTTCATCACTTGATCATGCCCCATAGCTTTTCCTTGAAAAATTCGACAATTCCTCTCTCTCCAAAGCCCATAAACAGCAGCAGCCAAACAACACGTAAGACTCATACACCTCAAGCTTTTACCTTTCACCTGCACACCATACCAATCAAGGACCTCCACCAAGTTGCTAGGCATATCCAAAACCCTGTTCTTATTAACCAAATGTTGCCACACAACAGTTGAAAATCAGCATTCAAAAAATAAATGTTGATGAGTTTCAGTAGCCGAGTTACAGAGTGAACAGGTTCCATCCAAATGCAAACCCCAACTATTTAACCTATCCTTTGTGCTCAGTCTTTGAAGGACAGCCAACCAAAGAATAAAAGACCATCTAGGCACTGCATTACCAGTCCATATAATCTTGTGCCAAGGCTGAATAGGATACCTTTTCCTAATGGCATTCCAAGCTGACCTAACAGTGAAGTTGCCGCTTGGGTGAGGTATCCAACTAACAGAGTCTTCAATAGTTAGATTTGGTCTCAAACTGGGAGGAGTATGAGCCATAATTGCTTGAATGGATTGATTTCGCAATCTGGGCCAGCACCAATCTCCTTGGTCAATGATAGTAGCCACTTTAGCCCATAAAGCTCTGCCCAAATTAGACACAACCCTCTCACCAAATTTAGCATACAAAGGTCCCAGAGTGTGCCAGTTATCTAGCCAAAGGAAGGTATTTGCCCCATTACCAACATGATATCTAATAAGAGGTTGGCACAATTTCCTTAAACCAAGGATCTTCCTCATGGTCCATGAAGAATCGCTAGGAATATCCATGGTCCAAATACAATTCTCTTTAATAAAATATGTGTGAATCCATTTTACCCACAAAGTATCAGCCTTTTTGCACAGTGCCCATAGGTGTCGGAGCATAGAAGCCCTATTCCATTCCTTAATTCTTCTGAATCCCAAACCCCCTTCCTCCTTAGGACAACAAATTTGATCCCACTTTACTTTAGCCCCTGAATGCTTAAGTTCAGTACCAGACCAGAGAAATGCCATAAGGGTACTTTCAATCTCCTTAATCACCTTACTAGGGATGATAAAAATAGAGCTCCAGTAGACTTGAATACTAAACAAGACTGACTGAATGAGTAAGGCCCTGCCACCATAAGATAAGGTCTTAGAATCCCAACTCAGAATTCGATGAAGAATTTTCTCCTTTAAAATAGCACAATCTGCAGCTTTGAGTTTAGAAGAGATCAAAGGAACCCCCAGGTATTTAATTGGAAAGTGGCCTTCAGGAAAAGGAAGGAAAGCCCTCATCTGAAGTTTAAGATGCTCATCAACACCCCCATAGAAAACAGCACTTTTCTGGATATTAGGTTGCAGCCCAGAAAAGGAATGGAAATCAGACAACACACCATTAATAAGATCAAAAGAAACCTGATCCACACTACTTAGAATGAATAAATCATCAGCAAAAGCAAGGTGGCACAGATTCAGAGCACTACACTTGGGATGATAAGAAAACCTGCCATGTTGGATTCTATATTTGAGAATAGATGCAAAGGCTTCCATAACAACCAAGAACAGGTAAGGTGAAATAGGGTTACCTTGTCTTAACCCACGCTGACCAGGAAAGTATCCCTCCATACTCCCATTAATGACCACTGAGTATTTAGCTGAGGAAACACATTGCTTAATCCAGTGCACAAATAAACTAGGGAATTCCATGTAAGTCAAAGTGTCAAAAAGGAACTCCCAGTCAACAGAGTCGTAGGCCTTCATAAGATCAATTTTAATTGCACATCTAGGAATCCCATGATCACGATGATAACCTCTAACTAATTCTTGCATCAAAAGGACATTATCAATAATTGATCTACCTTTGATAAAAGCAGACTGAGCTTGATCAATAACAAAAGGCAAAACATTCTGCATTCTATTAGCCAAGATTTTAGTAATGCACTTATACTTGACATTGCAACAAGATATAGGTCGATAATCTCTGATAGAGGATGGGGCACTGACCTTCGGAATCAGGGAAATAGCAGTGGCATTCCATTCTTTAAGGAGCATCCCAGAATCAAAGAAAGAGGCAACTGCAGCAACAAAATCACTACCTACCACATCCCAACTTTTCTGGAAAAACATAGAATTGAACCCATCTGGCCCAGGAGCCTTATCCCCATTAATGGACATGAGAGCAGCCTTAATTTCAGATTCAGCAACAGGGGCAATAAGCATATCCCTAAGGTGAAGTGGAACAGTTAGATGGATAGCTTGGGAAAGAGCAGGAATACGGTCAGTGTTTCCTCCAAAAGGAGTACCCAACAAGCCAATGTAGTAACCCAAAATCTCCTGCTTAACAGCTTCAGGATCATCAAGCAATGTACCAATAGAATTTGTAAGACTAAGGATAGTGTTCCTTGCCCTATGGGAGCACATCTTCCG
The DNA here is from genome assembly GCA_019656275.1 of Rhododendron kiyosumense. Classification (NCBI taxonomy): domain Eukaryota; kingdom Viridiplantae; phylum Streptophyta; class Magnoliopsida; order Ericales; family Ericaceae; genus Rhododendron; species Rhododendron kiyosumense. The sequence continues at coordinate 15,408 of BPLS01028193.1, forward strand.
ATGAAAGTACCTAGAATTCTGGTCACCCAGAGCAAGCCAGTTAACTCGAGCTTTCTGCTTCAAAAAAGATTCCTCAGCCAATCTTAACTCCACATACTTGCCCAACAACTCTTTTTCAGTATGGCAAAGAACAGAATCAAAAGGAGTTTTAAAATACAGATCTTGAACTCTGTCTAATTCTTCCTTGGTCTCACAAACTCGTTTACTAATGTTAGAATAGAAACGAAGATTGAACTTCCTAAGAGCACCTTTTAATCTTTTCAACTTAGTAGAGAGCACAAACATAGGTCTACCAAGCACAGGCTCATTCCAGGATTGAACCAAAACATCTTTAAAACCAGGGTTCTGAAGCCAAAAGTTAAAAAACTTGAAAGACCTTTTCCTATGAAGACATGGCAACACAGTTAAAACCATGGGGCAATGATCAGACATACCAGGAGCGAGAAAAGAAGCTTCACAGGCAGGAAAAGACACCAACCACTGATTGTTGGAGATAACTCTATCAATCCTACTCTTATTATCCCCCAAACCTCCTCGCTTATTGGTCCAAGTGAACCAAAAACCCTTGGCAGGTAAATCATCATGCATAATATCAGCCAAACATTGATTAAAGTCAGCAGCTACATTAGAATCAATGTAAGGACCCGTAATTTCGGAAATTATTAAAAGGGTTCATTTGATATTAGAATTGAGAAAAAAATATGAAATTTATTGAGTTTATTTGAGTTGGGGTTAATGTGAAGGAATTGTTTGTAGGAGGGTGCAAGTGCAATATGTGTTTATGTTGGTATATATATGTGTGGGTGTGTGTGTAGGGGAGTATTTTACTCCTCACACTCTCTCTCTCTACCTCCCGATCTCTCTATCTCTCTCGGCTCTCCCTCTCTCTCGGCACACTCTCTCTCTCTCCCTCTCCAACCCTCAAAACTTTAACCATCACTCAAAACCCATGGCAACTAGCTTCCAATCGTCCATCTATTGGTGTTATCGAGCCCAAATTTCGTGGGTTTCTCTCGGCGGAGGAGATTCGAGTGATTTTGAAGTTTTCGAAGTCTAGGGCTCGCTCAAATCGCGTGGGTTTCGATCATTGACTTGAGGTAGGGATTTCTTACTCTCGTTATGAGTTTATATGATGATTATGTGCCTAGATCGTGCTTTAGTTGGTTGAAATTTGAGTTGGTGATCGTTCTTAGTTTTCTGCAAAAATCGCCTGCTGCTGCATTGGTACCAATACCTACTTTTTGAGGTATTGGTACCTTGGCTCTGATTGCTTACTGGATTCGTTTGGTATCAATACCTAATTTTTGAAGTACCAATACCTTTATACCAATACCTACTTTTTGAGGTATTGGTACCTTGATTCGGATTGCTCACTGGATTGATTTTGTACCAATACCTACTTTTTGAGGTATTGGTACCATTGTCTCAGAAAATTGCCCTTGAACTTTATTGATCATTCGTCAATTGTAGTGGCTCCCGATCACTTATAACACTCTCCAACCACACTCTAATCATCCCTAAGCTTGATTACTCGGGTTCTAATGATTCGATGATCGTTCCAATCCCTTCGATACTTGATAAATGTAATCTTAATACCGTTGTAAATGGAAAATGTATCGTGAGGTTGTTTGGGTGTACCGTAGGCTATGTGAGACATTGTGGAGAGTATAATTGATAGATGTAAGCTTTGTCTAGTGATCCGAATGGTAGCAGAGTAATGCGTGTCCGCATGATTCACGTATTCTTTAAACTCCTTTGGCGCTCGTTCTGTGAGAATTAAGTATTGGTACTAGCGGGTAGCAGACCGTTGAGTTGTGATGGGTTGGTGCGTTACGTGGGGTAGTGTGATGTACATAAGGGAATGGTGTAAACTTATCTACTTGTTGATGTTATGCCATGATTGATTGTTTCGGAATGCTTTGAAACTTTATTAACCCATCGATATGTGGAAATAACGAGGTCGTATGACATGTTGTGTGAATGATATAGATTGGTTATATTTTGAGCATGAGGTCATATTAAAAATTGTAAGATGGGAAACAAGAAGTAGAATGATACCATAAATATGAAGAAAGCCACGGATCCATCGAATGGTGCGATGCCGGGATGTTCCTAATGGATGCACGGGGTCCCAAATGCCCGGACAAGAACGAAATGTTCCTAATGGATGCACGGGGTCCCAAATGCCCGGACAAGAACGAAATGTTCCTAATGGATGCACGGGGTCCCAAATGCCCGGACAAGAACGA
>BPLS01028194.1:0-27260 GCA_019656275.1 Rhododendron kiyosumense
TTTTTTTATAGGATTGGAGGAGACTTAACTCGTATCCTTGCTAACCTCCCGATAGTGCGCGGTTGCTCGGCAGAGGTGTATGACTTCGGCAGTTGGGTATGGTTTAAGACTACTGTTAACTTCCTATATTCCTTTTATTATACTAACTAACTAAACATTCCTTTTTCTCTTTTTTCCGTATAAGTAACTTAGGTAATTTAGGTTGAAGTTACTATTTGGGTCATGTTCTAAAATGGGAGTCATGGGACTTGCTATTTATAGGGTTTTCTTGTCTTCCTAAACTTGACACATAACTTCCCAGGTGTCAATACTAGTGTGATGTGTCATTCCCTCAATAGGTGTAAGCAAAGCTAACTACATGACTTGGCTAAGCTAACATTAGGTAGGCTAATGTGGCAGTCTTTCACAATTTTCCCTCCTATTTCTTTAATTCCTACGGCATACCAGAAACTACTAGCTACATGTAAATTACTACATATATGATATATTACACGTATTTAAGAAAAATACATTTGTATTTCACCCTTTCTTCTTTTTTTTTTTTTTTTGTTGTTGCTCGTTTATTGCACGAAAATTGCTTCCAATTTTTCCGTCTGAAAATAGAACTAAATAATTCAATATGCTGGTCTTAACATTGTCTTCATTTTCAGTTGAGTCACGTATGTATTTTGGGTTGGGGTGTTACAACTCTATACCACTCACTGCACATTGGCAAATTTTACAAAAACAACCCTATTATTTGCTCAAACCCCATAAACCTTCCATTTATATTAATCCCCATTAATAATGATTAACCGAAAGAAATTTGAAGTACGGGTCTCACGCAGTACATAGAATACTTCGATACCTCAAAGGTACTATAGATTATGGAATAGTCTATAGTGGTTATCCTTCGGTTCTAGAAGGATACACTGACGCTAGTTGGATTACTGAGCGGAATGATCACTCGTCAACGAGTGGTTGGGTTTTTACACTTGGAGGAGGGTCAATCTCCTGGGGATCTAAGAAGCAAACATTGATAACAGACTCGACCATGGCAGCCGAGTTTGTAGCATTAGCTTCTGGTAGTAAAGAGGCAGAATGGCTAAGAAATCTATTGCTGGAAATTCCAGTGTGGCCTAAGCCTATGCCACCTGTATCGCTGCATTGTGATAGTCAAGCTACGTTGTCACGAGCGTATAACCAAGTGTATAATGGGAAGTCCAGGCATATAGGACTAAGGCATAGCTATGTGAGACAATTGATTGTTGATGGGGTGATAACCATTGATTTTGTTAAGTCAAGTCAAAACTTGGCGGATCCTTTTACGAAAGGCCTTGCAAGGGATTTGGTGTTGAAAACATCAAGGGGAATGGGACTTTTGCCCAATTAGTTTAATCACTCCTGGTGGAAACTCAACTCAACCGGTTGATACTCTCAATCTCTTGAGTTCAATGAGAAACTACACCACATGTCGTGATTGGAAACACTTTAAAGTTATTTTACACATTCCAAGGTAAAGTGTTTTGTACCTATAATGTGAATACAAAGGAGGTTGAACTACTTAGTTCTTAATAGATTGTTTGTGTTGTGTTATAGGAGCACGGATAGCGATCTACCTATGTGAATGTGGAGGTGGTGCCGCTTCCTATAGGTCACAGGGGCTAGACCTTAGAGCGTTCATGAATTCAAGATAAAAGACCCAAGGCCAGTTCACGGGTCAACCGATTAGGATATCTGCATTATTTGGAGGATTATGTGTGAGACACATCCGGTTGGTCAACAGAGGACAACTAGTTCAAAGACACGTCTACTATGCTGCCCTGACTAGCTTTGTTATGTTTTCACTAAGTGGATAGTTGAAGTCACAAGACACTGTCTATGTATGCATAAACCTTGTAGTAAGAACTGAGAATATTTCATCTGTATTTCGAAAATGGTGGGGGATTGTTAGAGATTTTCAAAATAAAGGAGTCGTTGTTTTGGTTTTATAAAAGTTCCTTGTTTCCTTAGAATGCTTGTTTTCCTCTTTGTGAGCTTTGTCCCACATTGGATAGTTGAGAGATGTTAGAGTGGTATATATTAGGAAACATTCCTAATATGAATAAACAATGATCTAGTGTGGTGCAGCCCTATGGTGCATCGCCATACCGGCAACGCCGGTACGCACACGCACACTCGAGCGCGCGCGGCGTGGGCAGTGTGGCGTGGGCTGTGGTGCATTGTGGCGCTTTAGCGGCGCACTTTACACTTAGCACGTCAGCGCTAGGCGCCTTGTAGGCGCCATTTCTTATTGCGAGTTGGCGGTAAGGTGGCGCTGACGTGGCATGCCGCGTGTCACACACGGAGCGGTTCCGATCGGGTGCAACTCGAGCCTACGGGTACATTGGTTCGTAGAGTTGCGATCTCAGTCATCGATCGCGAACGGGCACGATCCAACGGATTGGATAAAATCCGATTGGGTGTGGATGAATCAGTACACCTGTTCGGTGTGACTGGGTGTAACTAATCGATCTAGACCATAGGATCTGATCCAACGGTCAGATTGGATCGGGTGCGTACCCATTCTCAATGGGTGCGTAGTGGCCTATAATTAGACCACTACTTGTCAGAATCCATTAGACACAAAAATTAATCCGAATTTCTCCTACATCTCTCTCTATGTTTTTCTAGCATTCATTCTGCGTTCTGTTTTGCTGCAGAAAATAGAACACAGTGATTTTCGGTTCTTATATTCGTTCAGGCAGGTATTCTGTCCGTTTCGTTAGTGCAAACGAAAACGGAAAGAACTTCGAGTTCGGGCTTCGATTTATCTTGAAGGCAGATTTGCTGTAACCCTTTGCATACCAATTGGTGGGGGCAAATACTGTCTTTAGGAAAGCGACATAGTCGTGACTCGAAGCGTATTACAGGTTTGGTGGAGATTTCGTCTACGGTTCAGATTGCAGCGGCCAATTTTTCCAACAGCATGTGGATCCTGATTTGTCCTTTCGTCTTTCCCATTATTACACTTTAAATGATTTGATTCCCACCGAGCGTTCCAAACAACGAATCTACCCTTTTCGCCACACTGGTGTGAGCGAAAATTGTTAGGCGTTAGTGATGCGCAGGCATGCTAGGACTTGTCTTGTCCAATGTCGAAGGACTGGATGCCTTTATTTAACTTCTACCGAAAACGAATGGGTGTAATCCAAAGGGCAAAATCACAAAAGGTTTGAGTTTTGCCACAATGAAGTGGACTTCAATATTCGCCAACAATGTGAGAAAGAAGAGAACAAAACTAAGAACTAAAATGACCTCATTATATCATAATAACGAAGTAGATTTGGATACAAGGAAATGCAAACGGGCACTGATAAAATAAAAGTACGAGGTATTGGAGGTACTGGAACTGGGATAAAAGAGTACAAGGTGCTTGATAAAAAATATAAGTAATGTAACGACCCTGATTTTTGGTAAATAAAAATTTTGTTAAATATTTGAATTTTATTTTAATTACTTGGAAATTTCTTTTAAAATTACTTTTTAATTTATAATAATTCGTCATAATTAGATTTGAGACTTATAAAATTATATCTTTTCGTCCCAGACAATTTAGTCCTTTTCTGAAGATAAGTATGTTTGTAGAAGCACTTGTATATTTTCCTAGCAAAATAAATAAAATCTTTAAATTATATTTCTTGGCTAGAAATCCTACTTGGCAAGTAGAATTAGTTTCCAACAGACTAGTTAGAGAAATCTAAGTACCCATTCAACCTAATTACATTCTCCTAACCCTAGATAAACCTAATGAACCTTTTTATACCTTAGTTGAACATTTTCAACCCTCTTTGAACCGTATGAACCTTTTTAGACCTAGGGAAGTCATCATTACCTTCATGACCAGTCATTTCTAGACTTGACTTCTCATTACCTCTTTATCTAATGAATAATAATTCATAGGGAAATTTTTATCCCTTGGATAATAGAAATAAGACCTGCCAATAAGTACATAGATTTGACAAGACCAAAGAAAGCCATAATTTTGCTTCCAAAGAAGCAAACTTAGCCTTTCTATGCATGCAACCCTAAGACTAATAGCCCTAAACCTAATTACCCACCAAAGTTACTTTCCTAGATTCTCTAAGTACGTGTGTATACATATATATATATATATATAGGTATATATACCTCATAGCCTATTATAACATGCCTATATGACCAAATATGCTTTCTAGGAAAGTCTTAATCATGTTCTTTTCATTGAGTTGTCACTTAAGAGCCCATAGTCCTTATTCTTTTCTTAGACCTAGTGAACTAGACCTCACAGTCCTTAAGTGTACTTATATATATACATAGTCATATACATACGTAGTACTAGAGAGAGAGAGAGTGCCGAGAATAGAGGGGGAGAGGGAGGCCGAGAGAGAGAGAGAGAGTGTGAGGTGTGTGCATGTGTTTTGGTACACTCCAACAAGCTACCTCTTTTACCAACTTCACACTCAAGCCTAACACTATTTGACAACCCATTCTAGACTTCTTTAAACATCACCTTAGCCAATCATTTTATTCTTTCTTGCAAGCAAGCTTTCCTAGGACAAGACAAGCCAAAAACCCTTCATGATAACTTAGATTTTGAACCTAAAATTGGATGACAAGGCATGGCATGCTTAAAGATGTGGTTTGACTACACAATGGAACAAAAAAATGAGAGAAAGAGGGAGAGAGAGAGAGAGAGAGAGAGAGAGAGAGAGAGAGAGAGAGAGAGACCAAAATTTTGCTATAAATGGCACCCCACTCTTGCTTTGAACTCACACCTTCAAGCCTTCCAACTTCTCTCTCTAGAAACCTTAAGTTTGTTCTTTGTTCTTCTTGTTCTTGAGTTCTTCTTAAGTTCTTCAAGAAACTTATCCTAAGTCACCACTAAACCACCACTCGACCACCCTTTCAATCCAAAAAGTTTAGTATTATAGTCAAGAAACTAGTTTCGAGAGAAATCTTTCTCTTTCGAAGCTACCGAAAGCTTACCGTAGGAAGTCTGTGAGACTTGTACTTCAAATTTCTTTCGGTTAATCATTATTAATGGGGATTCATATAAATGAAAGGTTTATGGGGTTTGAGCAAATAATAGGGTTGTTTTTGTAAAATTTGCCAATGTAAAATAAAATTGCATGGAAGGCGTGGCATCTCTTGGGTTGTATGCACGTGACATTTGTGTGAAGTGTAAGCATGTATGCAATGTGGAGGACATACAAAAATGAGAAATATATGAATATGATTTTATATATATATAAAAGGGGGGGTGGGGTGGGGGAGGGAGGAGAATTCCCTTATGAAAACAAAAAGATGGCTAGAATGAGGTCCTCTTGGGGGGCTAGTTTAAGTCTGAAAGGGTGCAGGGATTAGAAGAGAAAGGAAGGCTAAAGTGAGTAAGGTAAGATGGAGAGAGAAGGATATGCGGAAGGCGTATCGAGTAATTAAGTAATTATTTAAGGAAGTGGGAATTGGCTTTTCAATAATTGTTTGTTGCTTAGTGAGCTGGTGGCGTAGAACAATTGATTTTGTTATGTCTAAGTTGTGGTGCTTGAGGGTTCGGGTTGTTACAGTTGTATTAGAGCGATAACGATTCTGTAGACTGTCCTAAAATTAGATTTGGGGATGATGACCTATGGGTTGTAAGTGATGTTGAGTAACTAGTGTGCCTTGGCATTTTTTAATTCCGCAGAAGATTATTTGGGTAAGTTCTCAGTAATAAAGAATGCTACTGACTTTCCATATCCTTAAATCATGAGCATCTCATGATTCCAAAGTGGAATTTTTCTTTTATATGCATCGGAAAAAAAACAAAAAACAAAAACAAACTTTTCTTGGATGGCTACTGGAGTTCTCATAGATTAGTACTTTACACTGAAGGTTTAAGTGAGTTCTTAGCTTAATGTGTGGTTTGTTTGTTGTGATTATGTGCTACCCATAGAATTGTTATTGGGTTTAACTAGCTTCATTTGTTTTTAATTTGTATGTAGTTTGAATAAATTCTATCATGAATTTATGATTCAATGGGTAGTGTCACGATTAATTATGGATTATTAAGGCGTGTGTTTACAATACCCTTTTTTTGGCTAGGGGAACTTGGTTAATTTATGTATTCGTCCACAACTGGTTTTGGGAGTTTGATATTTGTATGGTTGTTATCATGAAAGAAGGGGGAGTTAAAATATCGGGAACAAAGGGATTAAATTGCATAGGTGATTCTAGCTACCGTTTGTGTTGTTAATTGCATAAGGAGAAACTTATATTGTGCATTCTTTCTTTTAATTGTAATTGCTATCTCGAGAGAGAGAACTGGAAGTATGCTTTGGTGAGTAATGGACCAGACATTTGGGAACTAAGGGCATTGAAGGGTGGAAAATAGTGTTCAATCTGTCTTTACAAGAGGTGCACATGTCTGTTCTCAGCATCAAAAAGAAGATAATAGAGGTTAAATTCTCTGCACTTTTAACTTTTAGCCTTCAAAGGTTCGATTGTAAGATGAAATGTACATGCATGAGTTACTAATGAACTGTGGAATGATTCCAGGATGTTTTGGGAGTTTGATGTGCATACGGGTTTATGTGATGCTTTAAATGTTGGCCTATATGGTGTGGTATATAGCCTTAGTGGCGTTATCAGTATTGCCTTAGTGGCGTGATTATGAATATCACCTTGGTGGCGATGAGTATTATATGGATTATAAGGCTTGAGGTGCCTATATTGGATTTGTGAATGGATAAGGGCCCGAGGTGCCTATATTTGTAATGCCGATATCGTCGGATTTGCAAGTGAATGAGGGTTCGATGAGCCCAACTCGTAGTTCATTATGTGGATAGATAGTTGTGACAGTTTGATGGCTTTTGTGTGAAGTTTATATTTGGCTGGCTAGTAACTACTAAGGCCCAAGGTGCTTATGTTTAGTCGAGGTGTGGGAATTTCGGCCCGAAGTGCCGCAATATTCAATTCTTGGTAGCATGGATGTTGGCTTGAATGGATTGGAATTTGGTTGTGCCATTATAAGAAGCGTGTATGAAATTGAATTTTAGCCTATGTGATATTGTAGCCTTTGTGGGGTGGACTTTCAGCATGTGTGGCATCGGCAGCGATAAAACCTGATTGTGTTTAGCGGCCTTGCACGGCTTTGAATTCATAACTTAGTGGCATTGCCTAGTAGTGTTGTGTGGGCATGGACTGTTACTGTGTGATTCGTCTACGTACAAACAGATAATGACTCCTCGTTTGCCATTAAACTTACTATGCACGCACTTATCAGATTGGTGTATTGTAAAATCATTTGACACAATCACTTTGTCAAACTTCTCATGCCATTGCTTAGGCGCTTGCTTAAGTCCGTAAAGAGACTTTATAAGCTTGCAAACTTTGTGCTCATAACCATGCACAACGAACCCCTCTGGTTGCTGCATATAGATTTCCTCATCTAACTCACCATTAAGGAATGCAGTCTTGACATCTATTTGGTGTATCTCAAACTTGTATATAGAAGCAAGAGCAATTAAGACTCTAATTGTTGAGATTCTAGCAACCGGGGCATAGGTATCAAAGTAATCAATACCCTCTTTCTGGGTAAAACCTTTGGCTACGAGTCTGGCCTTGAACTTATCAATAGTTCCATCAATTTTCATTTTCTTTTTGAAAATCCATTTACAAGCAATTGGTTTAGAACCAGGTGGTAAATCCGCCAAAACCCATGTATTATTACCCATGATAGAGTCCATCTCATCTTGGATAGCCTCTTTCCAGAAAGCCACGTCTTGCGATTTCATTGCTTCCTCAAATGTCAAAGGATCATTTTCCACATGAAGTGAAAATACATTGTAAGCACATGAAGTCTCTCTAGTGCCTTCAACTAGAAAAACTATGAAATCAGGACCAAACGTTTTCTCTGTCCGAACTCGTTTGCTCCTCCTCAATTCAACTTGTTCCTCAGGTTCATTTCCTTCAACTGGAACCTCGAAAGGCTCATTGTCCTCTTCGGACACCAAAGGAAACTCTTCCGAATCTTTATTAGATTCCAAATCCTTACTAGATTTTAACCTTGGAATTCTGTCAAATCTGTTTTCATAAAACATTGCATCTCGAGATTCAATGATGGTGTTGATGGACACAACATCATTATGCTCAGCCACTAGAAACCTATATGCTTTACTGTGCAAAGCATATCCAAGGAATACACACTCGATTCCTTTTGGACCCAGTTTTTTCCTTTTAGGTCCAGGCAATCTCACAATTGCCCTACACCCCCAAGTCTTAAAATAACTTAGGTTTGGTTTCCTTTTTGACCAGAGCTCATATGGAGTAATGTTAGACTTTTTGAGAGGTACTCGATTCAAGATATAAGCAGCGGTAAGTATGGCTTCGCCCCACAAACCTTTACTCAATCCTGCATTGCGTAGCATAGCAACCACCATCTCAGACAAAGTTCTATTCTTCCTTTCGGCCACTCCATTCTGTTGTGGTGTATAAGGTGCAGTTACTTCATGTATTATCCCAACTGATTCACAATAATCAGGGAAGTGGTATTCACCACCCCTGTCAGACCTTAGACGTTTTATTTTCAAACCACATTGATTTTCAACTTCAGTCTTATATGCAACAAACTTATCAAGTACTTCATCTTTGGAATGAAGCAAATACACATAGCAAAATTTTGAATAATCATCTATGAATGTTGCCATATAAAGTTTTCCGCCCCTAGTTGGAGTGCAATGAAAATCACATACATCACTATGAATCAATTCAAGTAATGAAGAAGTCCGCTCGATTTTAGGAAAAAGCAATCTGGTTATCTTTGATTCCAAACAAATCTTGCATTTATCAACCATATCATTATCAGATTTAGGAATTAGTCCAGATTTAATCATGCAATCCATTTTCCTTGTACTGATATGTCTTAAACGAGTATGCCATAAAGAAAAAGAATCAAGCATATAAGCAGAAACAACTGTGTTATTGATATTAAGCTTAAACATCCCCTCGGTTACATACCCTTTGCCAACAAACACACCACCCTTGGACACAACAATTTTGCCCGACTCAAATACAACTTTAAAGCCATACTTATTAAGTAGACTTGCAGACACGAGATTCTTCCTAACTTCCGGAACATGATACACATCAGTAAGAGTTAGCGTCTTGCCAGAAGTGAACTCCAAGTCCACTTTGCCTTTACCCTTAACGGGTGCAGTTGAAGCATTTCCCATGAACAGAACGGTACCATCTGCAACAGGTTTATACTCAGTAAAAAACCTCTTGTCATTGCAGACATGCTTTGTCGCACCAGAATCAAACCACCAATCTCCAGCATCTTCGAGGATATTCACCTCGGAAACAACAGCAATGAATTTGGAATTCTTTGCCCCAGATGCTCCTGGATTTTCACCAGATTTCTTCCTTTTCAGGGATCGGCAATCTTTCTTAAAATGCCCAGGTTTGCCACAATGCCAGCAATCAATGTCGGTGGGATCCAATTTTTGTTTCTTCCACTTACCGGAAGACTTGTCACCGCCCTTGTTCTTGCGTTTCTTGTTGGAATTTTCTTCCACCACATGAACCTTAGAAGTAGAATTATCCTTAACCTCCTTACTCTCCTGACGCCTTGTCTCTTCCTCCACCCGAAGGTGTTGGGCCAACTGATCAAGGGTAAGTTCCTCGGTCTTATGTTTGAGTTCCTTTTTGTAGTCTTTCCAAGATGCAAGCAGTTTGTCAATAACAGAGGAGACAACAATAGATTCATCCATATGCATATTCTTAACCTTAAACTGTCTGAGGATATACTGAATCTCATGCAACTGATCAATGACCGGCTTAGTATCAACCATGCGATAATTCATAAATTGACTAACAAGAAATTTCTTACTTGTAGCGTCATCAGAAAGATACTTATCGTTAAGTGCATCCCAAAGTTCCTTTGCCGTCATTGAATTCTGATAGACATCGAAAAGTGCATCCGACAGTGCATTGAGAATGTGTCCTCTACAGATGTAGTCATCATTCTCCCATTTGCCCCTTTCACGGGCCTGTTCTATAGTTTCATCATCCGGATTCTCCGGTATCTCCGGACTCGGAGTAGTCAGAACATAAACCACCTTTAAGGTAGTCAACAAGAAGTGCATCTTCTTCTGCCAACGCCTGAAATTCCCGCCTTCAAACCGCTCCAATTTTAGAAAGTCCTGCATCATCTTTTGTAGAGACATCGCCATTGTAAAATACTGTCTTTAGATTGTTGGAAAAATTGGCCGCTGCAATCTGAACCGTAGACGAAATCTCCACCAAACCTGTAATACGCTTCGAGTCACGACTATGTCGCTTTCCTAAAGACAGTATTTGGCCCCACCAATTGGTATGCAAAGGGTTACAGCAAATCTGCCTTCAAGATAAATCGAAGCCCGAACTCGAAGTTCTTTCCGTTTTCGTTTGCACTAACGAAACGGACAGAATACCTGCCTAAACGAATATAAGAACCGAAAATCACTGTGTTCTATTTTCTGCAGCAAAACAGAATGCAGAATGAATGCTAGAAAAACATAGAGAGAGATGTAGGAGAAATTTGGATTAATTTTTGTGTCTACTGGATTCTGACAAGTAGTGGTCTAATTATAGGCCACTACGCACCCATTGAGAATGGGTACGCACCCGATCCAATTTGACCGTTGGATCAGATCCTATGGTCTAGATCGATTAGTCACACCCAGTCACACCGAACAGGTGTACTGATTCATCCACACCCAATCGGATTTAATCCAATCCGTTGGATCGTGCCCGTTCGCGATCGATGGCTGAGATCGCAACTCTACGAACCAATGTACCCGTAGGCTCGAGTTGCACCCGATCAGAACCGCTCCGTGTGCGACACGCGGCATGCCACGTCAGCGCCACCTTACCGCCAACTCGCAATAAGAAATGGCGCCTACAAGGCGCCTAACGCTGACGTGCTAAGTGTAAAGTGCGCCGCTAAAGCGCCACAATGCACCACAGCCCACGCCACACTGCCCACGCCGCGCGCGCGCGAGTGTGCGTACCGGCGTTGCCGGTATGGCGATGCACCATAGGGCTGCACCACACTAGATCATTGTTTATTCATATTAGGAATGTTTCCAAATATATACCACTCTAACATCTCTCAACTATCCAATGTGGGACAAAGCTCACAAAGAGGAAAACAAGCATTCTAAGGAAACAAGGAACTTTTATAAAACCAAAACAACGACTCATTTATTTTGAAAATCTCTAACACATGCTAGTTCAGAGCCGATGGCACAAAAGGTGCCTGTGGAACAAGCTGCACCCCTGCTCAACACTCACGAATTGCAGGAGGCTGCAGATAGTGTTAAAAATTACTCCCTCCATCCACTTTTTAAAGTCCAGTATTCTATTTTGGGTTGTCCCTCAATAAGTGTCTATTTTGTAAAGTTAGTGGGTTAAAGTTGATACATTTTTCATTTTGCCCCTAAAAGTAAATTCCATTTTGAAAAGTTAATGAGTAAAAGTGTAATGATGATATCTCCATAGAGGATAAATAGGAAAAGTAGAGGTAAAAGTTGATGTGAAATGTGTAATGATGATATTTTCTTAATAAATTGGAGTTACGAAGTGGGACATTTAAAAAAGGACGGAGGGAGTATGATTTTGTAGTAAGCTGTGAGACCTCTCAAGAGCTGCCTCATTCTTTCGTTACACCAATGCAAGAGATTACAGCGTCTCGGAATCTAGCCCATGTCATCCACGAGATGATTGCCCCAGTTAAGAAGAGGGTGATCCGTCCTCCTCAATAACCTACAATCCCACAGAAAAATATATAGTCCTACGTCTACGTTTGTTTTACATCAGTTGGCAAAAATAATGTTAGTTTTTGAAAAATACCTTCCCCAGAGAAAAATATAATGACATTGTTATTGTCATGAAGGATAAGTCTGACAATTATTTTGATCCTTTGCCCCACATAGGTTTAGCCATTGTCACTGTCATAAAGGATGAGTTTGACAAATATTTTGATCCTTTGCCCCACATTTTTGGTTTAGCCATTGTAGTGGATCACAGGTGCAAGGATAGTGGTTTGCAAATGCTTTTATACGTATATTACTTTAGGGAATGAAGATCAATTCGAGCCTACTATTGAAATACTCAAAAAATTATTTGAGAAGTACAAACAAATTGTAGGGCCTGTTAGACCACCTTCTGTTACTACATCCAACCCATCTCGAAGTGGAGAATTTAATATTTGGTCACAAATAAAAAATGACTATCTCAATCAACTAGTGCAGCTACTTCTGTGTTACAACGTTATTTGGATCAACCATGTATAGATGAAATAAAGAAGGTTTTGATATTTTGGATTGGTGGAAGCAACATGAGCAGGTTTGGCCTCTGCTTACGTGTATAGCTTGGGATATACCAAACGTTCCTATTTCCAGAGTGGCTTTAGAAACAACTTTTAGTGTAGGTGGACGTGTAATTAATGATTACCGTAGCAGACTTATGAGTGAAATGGTTGAACTGAAACACTTATGATGACAAGAGATGCCTTGTATGCTGAAGTGAAAAGAGATGTCAATATGTTGATGAGCAAGTGAAGAGTCAAAGTAATTTGAAAAGCTGTGTTTATGGGCGATCTAGTTGATCAATTGTCTGACTCCAATGGTTAATTGTAGAATACTATGACCCTCAAATGTAAAACTTTTTATTATTGCAAAAGGCAATTGCATAATTTTTGAGATGGAGTAGGCAAATGATAGTTAGGCTTGTTGGTGCCAACCTAGTTGGGATGTACTTGACCTCGACCTATAGTGATGGAATTTATCCACTCTCATGTTAATTATAAATTTTTTTGTAGTGTAACATCAATGAATAATTTAATAGAAAGAAGTATTTTTATTCCAAAGTTTTTGCCTACAATAATTAGTCAATTATATTCCAGACACAATGTGTTGAAGTCAACTCAATAAATACTTTCATGTGATTCATAAGTTAAAAAATACCCTTCATTTTGTAATAACTAAATAATTGTGCTCAAAGATTCATTCTTTTACTCCTAGAAATGAATTTTCTAAGAAAAATGGCCTAAATTGCCTTGGCCCGAGCCCAAGGCCTTAGCCCGGATATGTTAGGGCTACGGGCTAAACCTGGCCTATATTTTTAACATTGGGTGAGTCTGACCTGGCCCACCATGATTTTTTGGCTGGAGTTTGACGGGCTTGGATCGGACTAGAGCCTGATTATTTATGCGACGGGTCAGGCCAAATTTACACCCCAACCAGAGGGAGAGTAGCCTTTTAGATCTCTTTTGTTGAGGACACTTCCCCAGGAGAGAAATGTTCAAGAAGAGGTGTCAACACCACTCCTTGAGGCTCTAGAAGTAGTTGTCTTCATTAGCACTGTGTTGGGAACAGGCCTCATGCTCAGGGACAAATGTTGGGGTTTCATCATCAATTGAGATATCCTAAAAAATAAATAAAGTTAGGATCCATCCACAACAATGAAGGTAAAGGGAAAGTTTCAAGGTCTTACCACAGGTTGTTCCTAGAGGCAACAGGAGTAGTCTCTTTCTTTTGCTTCTTTTGTCCTTTCTTTTGAAGGGCATATTCCACTTGCCCTTCAACATCTTTGGAACCAGCATGCAGAGTTGAAAGGTTTAGTATAGACATCAAGTATTGTTATGTTGAGGCCTAGAAGTGAGAGTTACCATAATTGAGGGATTCGTTTGGTCAGGAGAACTGGTTTTCATACTACTTTTTGATCGGTCGGCAATGGTAGTACCTTTTTTTTTGTTGATAATCTCAATGGTAGTACCTGGTTGCAGCAAAAAGAAAGGATTAGGCCTAGATAAGGATAAAACGAACAAGGCTAAAGGCTGAATACCTTTGGCCAGTTCCCTTTAGCTATCAGTTTGATCCTTTTAGGCTCCTGAAGGGGAGCTGCTGATTCAAGATTGCTTTCACCTTTGGATGGTTTTGCAATAAAGATTGAATTAGATACAGTCTTGATATATGTTGGCATAAACAATGCTTGAGTTGCAGGATTACTTTTCCTCTTAGAGTGGGTAGTTCGGGATGGTCTTTCAACCCTTGCATGTTTCTTTTGAGTCTCTGAGGCCACTAGTTCCTCGAGAGCCTCCTGTTCTGGAGAAATATGGGTCAAGACCTCCTCAAGTGGTTTTGCAAAGTGTTTTCCTACATGCTAGCTCTATCATTTTCCAAATTTGGTTGTTTTTGCTCAAGGGAATTCAATTAGGGAAAAGTTCTTTTTGAGGTCTAGAAAGTTACCCCCTCGCTTTTTCTAAGTCCTTTGCATGAACCATAGGTCGGTTAGTAAAGTCCTCATTATAGGACAGGAAGGGTGGAAGATGAAGTAGTTGACAGAGTCTGGATTGGCGAGAAAATTGGGCTGCGTTATAATACTTCACACCACATCTATTGTTATTTGGAGTAGCTACCAAACCATAGAGGAGGTCCCTAGAAATCCAGAGGTAGAGCAGCCTTGATATCCACAGGGAGAGCAGCCTTCAAGATTTCTTTTGTTGAGGAGACTTCCTCAGGACTAAAAAGTGTTCGAGAAGAGGAGCCTACACCACTCCTTAAGGCTCCAGAAGCACCTGTCTTCTTTAGCTCTGTGAGTGAGTTAAACAGGGTGTCCAAGTCTTCATCTTCTTCATCACCAACATCTAAAACTTCTACAGGCTTGGATGATGTCTGAGTTGTCTTAAACGACAGGGACCTGACTTTCTTAAGGGTTTGGGAAGAGGCCGGCTTCATGCTCAGGGACAAATGTTGGTGTTTCATCATCAACTGGGATATCCTGAAGAATAAATGAAGTTAGAATACATCCACAACAAATCAAAGTAAAGGAAAATTTTAAAGGACTTACCACTGCCTCAGAAGCTGTGGAGGTGTTCCCAGAGACAGCAGGGTAGTCTCTTTCTTTAGCTTCTTTCGTCCTTTCTTTTGAGGAGTAGATTCCACTTGCCCTTCAACGTCTTTGGAACTGGCCTGAAGAGTTGAAATTAAGGATTAGTATAAATGTAAAGTAATGTTAAATTCAGGCCTAGAAGTGAAAGTTACTTAGTTGAGAGATTCATTTGGTCAGGAGAACTGGTTTTCGTACTACTTCTTGTTCAGCCAACAATGGTAGCACTAGGGTCCTGCAGCAAAAAGTAAGGATTAGGCCTGCATAAGGATAAAAGTACAAATAAGGCTAAAGGCTGAATACCTTTGGCTAGTTCCTTTTAGCCAATTACTTTGATCCTTTTAGGCTTCTAACGGGAGTTGCTCCTTCAGGATTGCTTTTACCTTTGGATGGTTCCGTAGTAAGGACTGAATTAGATACAACCTTGATATATGTAGGCCAAAAAAATGCTTGAGTTACAAGATCACTTTCCTCTAAGAGCAGGTAGTTCGAGATGGTCCTTTAACCATGGCATGTTTCTTTTGAGTCTGAGGCCACTAGTTCCTCAGGAGCCTCCCGTTCTGGAGAAATATGGGCCAGGACCTCCTCAAGTGGTTTTGCAAAGTGTTTGTCCACATGCTCGCTCTACCATTTTCCAAAGTTGGTTGTTTTTACTCTAGTGAATTCAATTAAGGAAAGTTCTTTTTGAGGTTTAGAAAGTTACCCTTGGTTTTTTCTAAGTCCTTTGCATGAACCACATGTCTGTCAGTAAATTAAGTCCTCATTATAGGAACAAAAGGGTGGAACTGGAAGAAGTTGATAAGAGTTTGAATTGACAAGCAAATTGGGCTACATTATAATACTCCAGACCATATCTGTTGTTATTTGGAGTAGTAGTCAAACCATAGAGGAGGTCCCTAGAAATGAGGAAACTGGACCAGATCTCAAAGTTCTCATCATAATCATCTGTGGGGTCAAAAGCATGGTTCTTTAGCCACCAAGGAACAATATCCCTTAGAAACTTTGTACAACCACTGCCCATGGCATTCAACTCAGAGTAATAGAATCTAAAGTGCACAAGTTAGCCTGATACCTAAGAATCGGTCTATGTGAAGCCTTGATTTAGCGTTAATTGAACTCCTTACTAGTGCAAGATGGGATTGGGTTCCCAGTGATTAATCGATATGGGCCTTAGTTAGCTTGATACCTATGGTATCCAAGAATAGGAAAGAAAATCAATTAGGCTTACATGATCAATCAGCCCATGAAGACAAAAAAACAACAACGAAATAGGAGTAGTAATTTAGAGATAGATCGATCAATGACGAACATGACAATTCATAGTTGTGTAATTGAGACTAGAAATCACATGGGTACGGAAAATTCCAAATTGGTTTCTACAAGTTCATGAGAGACACACTTAATTCCCACTACATGTTTTTAGTACTTGAGATACCTTTTTTCTAAGACAATTTATGTTACGTATCACGATACTTCTAGTTAAAACTTTGGATCGTAGACAAGGGCGAAGAGAAGAAGGAGAGAGTGGATCAAATTGCCCCAAGCAACCATCAAATAATCGTGAAAATTATTACGGCAATGAAAATCGTGTAGAATCAATGTGTCATCGAATGAGAAATTGACGGAGAAACGCTAGATTACATGCATGTACTTATAAATAAATATTTAGGACAAATCCCAATAAGGCTTATAGTGCATTACTTTGAAACATTAAAAATCATTAGTGTCGTCTTTTGTAAAGTCAAACCTTATGAATAAATATTGGAAATGTTAAATATAAGGGGAAAAAACAATTATTCTTTGACCCCACTCATCGACATTTCTGGATCCGCTCCTCATCGTAGGCAAAACAAAAAACAGATGAACGAAGGACAGAAAGATCCTAAACCTCCCGCATTACGCGGGGAATTTGAGTTTTCCTCCAACAAGTAACCCACTTTGTTATTCTTCTCTTCGTGTATAAGTAAATATGCACAAACAAGGGAAGAGCCAAAAGGGAAAAGACAGTGACAGTAGTTTCAAAGAGTAAAAAGAAAAAGACAAAACAGGGGAAGAAAACATAGTAGAGATAGAAATAAGAATAAAGTCCGATGTGGAGAGACAAATTTCGTTTTTGCATAAAAGAGGCAAAAAACCATTGAAGTCGTTTCCGTTTTAAGGAACTTAACAGGTATCACCTTCTCTCTCTCTCTCTCTCTCTCTCTCTCTCTCTCTCCAAGTTCCAAGATTTTGGTTTCCTTTCTAAATCATGACATTTCCGGTCTGTTTAATTAACAAGAAAAAGATAATAGAAAGTGATATACTAAAAGAAAAGAAAAAAGAGTGTTTTTCTTTTTTTTTTCCCAATCATTTAATTAGGATGAATATTTTGCAAAAAAAAAAAAAAAGAATAAAAAATGTGTATCTTTGTTCGAATAGGGTAAATACAAAAGTAGTAATAGTAATTATTGTTGATTCTCATAAGAAAATAAATTTTCCTACACATTTTGTGAGAAAAAAATAAGACAAGCTCTAAAGCTTCAGAGGTTGTACGAGAAAATTTAATTTCTACCACTTTCTACGACATTCTTGCTAAGTGAACACTAAAAAAGTATAATTTTTTCTCTTGCATTTTCTACCATTATTTCGCTAATCAAACGGACCCGAAAACAAAAGAAAATAAGAAAGGTAAAAATTCAATTGTTCGGTCAATATGGGTGAACAATTTTGAAAAATAAAAACCCTGCCGGGAAGAATTCTATTGGTTCTCTGGTCTCATAAAAAGGTTATTTATTATTGGAGCGTTATTTTTTATAACTCGGGTTATTAGACCAGATTACTGGTACCTCCCCTAATTTTTAGGCCACCAATCTCGTTCCAGTCATCCTCAATCGTAAGATTTGGACCAGATTAATGGTACCTTGACTAATTTTTGGGCCACCAATCTCGTTCCCACTATCCTCAAACTGTAGGATTTGCCTGAAATTGGTCATGGGGCAAAACCCATATGTTGAGACCCTTAAGAGTTTATGGGTGTATTTGTGATAACGGTGAATACAAATTTTAGATTATTGTTGATTCTAATATAGATTATTCATTTTAAATGACATTTGTACGAAATTGTATCGATCCAGACCGTATACACCCCTACTCAAAATTTGTTTGAAATTCTTCATAAATAGATGCACCTAAGAGGTTTTGAACCCGAGTGTCGATGACAACCACTGAGATTATGAAGCTTTGTGGATGTGAAAACTTGAAAATCTTTGTTTAAGCATCCACTGAGATTTTGCAAAAAAGGATATCAAGTCCTGTGTTAGTGTGACAGTAAGTGGAGAATAAACTTATTTGTCAGGGATAGGGTTTGGAAGTCAAAATGCGAAGGTACACAGAATTCAAGTAACTTCTACATAGTCCCTAAACTATTAATTTTGACGATTTCATCCTCTCAATTATCATACTGTTATATATTTAGTCCAATC
Organism: Rhododendron kiyosumense; assembly: GCA_019656275.1. NCBI lineage: Eukaryota > Viridiplantae > Streptophyta > Magnoliopsida > Ericales > Ericaceae > Rhododendron > Rhododendron kiyosumense. Next base: position 18,369 of record BPLS01028194.1, read on the forward strand.
GATAATGGAAATTAAGAATTTAAATGCAAAATGCAACGTAGGCATGTTTGGAAATTTGTAGAGCAGATTATGAAAATCCGAGAGATAATAATAAGATTAATGATAGAATTCAAACCGGGAAAAAAAATTCCAAGTTTACTCATATATCCAAAATCTTCTTCTAAAGTACAAAAGCGAAGAGACTAATCTACCCTAAATACGGAGATTTGAGCATGGTTGGATTGGAGATGCTCGTATTTGTACTCCACCTAAGCATACCGTCAGTGACCAATCATCCACCACGAACCCGACACAGCGCCGCGCCACCACCTCCACCAGCTCAAATAGGCCGAAGCTTTCAATTCCACCCTCAAAGCCTAATCTCCTACCTATACAACTCCTAAAAATTAATGTCCGTTTTTAAACCATGGATAGAAAAAAGGTGACGATTGTGTAAGAACAATTGTGAATGTGGGAGCTTATTTGGGATTCCCAGTACGGTTTTTGACTTTATGAATCTGGAAACTGCATTGAAATGGAGGTTCAGAATGCCAAAGCACAAGCGATTGCGAAAGCATTTTTCGGACGCTAAGAACCAATCGGATACATATTCATGTTCAGCACCAACTTAATTGTATGTTCATTCCACCTCCCTCTGTTGAATTCGTTTCTTTCGCCCAAGGGGTTTGGCCAAGTGGCCAAGAAAAAATTAATAATTGCTTATTTTTCATGAAGTCGCATATTCGAAGTCTACAAGGTCGAACATTTCAAACCTTGGGCCGGGCTACTTCCCCTAGTCGCTAACTTTACGACTCTTGAAAATTAGTTGAGATGTGCGCAACTGATCCGGACATCTGGTTATGAAAAAATGAAAATTCTCTCTAATGTCCCATGACAGGGTTCTTATCCCTATTAACGATCTTTGTTTAGAAATCAAGTTGTTGAGAGTTCGTCCAATCGGTCCAAATCACAATACACAATGCTCGAAGAGCAATCGAATAAATAACGCAAATAGAAAAGACAGACAGACTTTTACATGGCTTCCCAACTGTATAATTGAGTACATTCACGGGTTTTCACTATGTATCGAATGAACACAGTACAAGAGTTGCATCACATCAAACCTGAATAGTCAGCAAAGCGCAAACCAAACCGAATAATGCTTCGCAATGCCGACGTGATTACTAGGAATCCTTTGAATTAGGGATTAGTAGTAGTCGACATGATTTGTTAAACCCTCTTTCCAAAACCTACCCAGTGGATGGTTTGTCATTCGTGCATCAATAAGAAGATTAGAGTAGAGGCTAACCTAGCTTCTCACTAGTAGTTAGTACGTACTGTACGTTAGTCCCCAAACCCAAGTGGCGATTCCAATATGCAGACCTTCCTTTTATAACTTAATGGCCATACTTTGGAAATGATGGAAGCCGTTTGGTTGTAGAAGGTTGGTCTTTCCACAATGAAGCAAAAGTAGAGCAGAAATGATGGAATAGCCCGCTCGAAAAAGTGAGCTTGTTAATACCACCTGTCTCTTTTACTTTCCGTTGCCTTTTCTATTGATCTAATTCGCTTAAGCCTTTTTAATTTCTACAAGCCCATATACTTGGATTTCACCATAAAGAGCAAATATTTTATGAGAAGTTGCAATGCGAAGCGCTTGTCTTTCCAAAAAAAAAAAAGAGCCTATGTAAGACCATTTTCAAGCAGACCAGCATTTTTCACCCGGGAAATTTGAGGTAAGTTAGAGTGTGTTGAATGTATTATGACATGGTTTCTCTTATTCGTATTAACTGCTACTATATGAGTAATGTTTTACGCCGTGCTCTTTCTGTTTATGACACATTTATGTCAAATTTGAAGAAATTTCCACATGGCTCGGCACATGCACCATGTGACACCATTATTCTTCCTCCAAACTCGGATCTGATTTGCTGTTTATCTTTCTATACTCCTTAAGAGCAAGCATGGGAAGTGCAAGCATAGCAATGCTTGGAATTGTTCATGAACAACTCACAGAAGATAACTATGACTACTGGAAAGTATGCTTGAAAATGTACTTGGTCGGTCAAGGCTTGTGGGATGTTGTAACTGGGAAGATACCTCAACCAGGGAAAGATGCTGATGACTATGAGGACTGGAAAAAAAAGAATGCATTGGCTTTACATGCCATTCAACTGTCATGCGGACCAGATATATATAAAAAGTTTGGGAAAACTACTTCTGCCAAAGATGCATGGGAGCACCTGGCTCCATCGCATTTGAGACAACTGGATGACCATGAAGATTCGGTGGAAGAGAATGGTAAGAATTCTGAGAAGTACAGTATCATGACGGACTTGTTAAGCATAAACGAGTAATTCCTAAGAAAATTTTGAATTTTTACTCTTTCACATCCTTTATGTTTTGTCTTCTCATTTTTCTTCTTTTTCCAATTGCAATAGCATGTTAACAAACTATGCCTACTTTTGAGTATGTTTTGGAGTCCAGCATTCGTTTCCAAGGAACCTTACTGATTGATTGCACAATTCTTGTCTCAAATGTTGCACTATATCTTACACTTTGAAAGCCTTGGTATCTGATTGCCTTGCTAATCTTAACATTCGCGCCTCAAACTTCCTAAACATCTATGGCCAAATAAAACCAGAAGCATAGATTTCTAAGCCCTTTGATGAACTCCCTTTTCCATGCTTGGTCACTTCTTCTAAAGCAACTTCTCTGCCTTGAGTTTAAAATTAACTGAGGTGAAGGGTTTAAGTACAAAGAGTCTAAGATCATTCAGCTCCTGCTTGCTACCACTAGGCCCCCTACTGCTAAGTCTCTATTTACTCCATCACAGGTAAAGGATATCATTGGCTTTATTTGCATTCCAGTCTTCCATCTTTTTTCATACTTCCTTCCATTGTCCTTTTTATAGTACTCTCTGTTCCTATGATTCGTTGAGAAATGAATTGTTTTTCAGATAAGTTTCATCACCGAAGTCATCAGACATTGTACACTGCAATTGAAAATGGGGATTGGGAAGAAACAAAAAGATTACTTGGTCTGGAAGACAATGCTGTCAGGGCGAGGATTACATCCAAAGGGGATACAGCTCTTCATGTTGCAATTCTAGCTGGACATTTAGGGATTGCAGACGAGTTGGTGAAATTAATGTCAGCAGATGACTTGGAAATCGCAAATGAATTCGGGAGCACAGCCCTCTCTCTTGCTGCCATCAATGGATGCACAAAATTAGCCAAAGCAATGGTGAACAAGAATCCCAAGTTGGTTACAATTTCAAATAATCTACATATTGATGGCGCCATCCCTGTTATTGTGGCTTCTCTATATAACCGGAAAGATATGGTACATTACCTCTACAAAGTAACACCCATTGATGAGCTAAGTCCAGAAAAAGGCCACAATGGTTCCACGCTGCTGCATTGTCTGATCATTGCTGAAATTTATGGTTAGTGTATACATTTAACTATAATTTTCTGAAACTTGTTCTTTCCTATCGCTTAAGATGCATAAGTGCTTATCCTGAAGTTTGTTCTTTCTTATCGCAGATGTTGCTTTGAAGCTACTGGAAGTGTACCCAAAATTGGGTCTTACTAAAGATCGTTTCGGAAAGTACACCCTCAGAATATTGGCTCAAAAGCCATCTGCATTCCCAAGTGGCACGAAACTCGTGTTTTGGAGAAGATGGATATACTCATGTGAGTTCCCCTGTTTACGGATTTCTATCTGGACAAGTCTAGCTCAGATTTTGATTACCAAATATTTGAGACACGGTTATATGTACACAGTTATTTTGTAAATCGTGGATTTTAGCTGTAGATTATTGATATTTTTAGTTATAATGAGAATGAACTTTCTCCATTTTATTTTGCCAAATGCATTTTGATGGAGTAGATTTTGTAATTGGTTCCCAAGCACCCATAATTGTTTTTCAACCGAAACACCCATAATTAAAAAATGCCCAATAAATTGTCTAGACATAGAGCCCCCGCCTCTCTCAGTCAGCGTAAATTTTTTGCTCTCGCTAAATGCTAATAATGGTTCTGTTACTTTCAAATAAATATTTGAAGAATTCCTGATTACGTCGCCACATAATCAAGTGTGATCCACTCTATTAATAGATTTTAAATTATTTATCTAGATTTTTTACTATGTATTATTATGAAGTGACGAAATTGATGGTGTGGCACATGACTTCGTTTACTTTTACTTTAATGGCAGGTATCATATTGCCACATAGCACATGTCCAGTACCGTGTGATGAAGAGAATATGAGAGGAGTCCAACAACAACAATATTGTAGAGGAAATATAATTAGCAAAGGCATGTTGACTACTCTCTCTCTCTCTCTCTCTCTCTCTCTGTGTGTGAAATGTTTGTGGATTTGTGTTTGTATAAATGCTTGCGTCAATCATAGCTATATGCAACAAAGCAGGGCTACTTCTTTCCAATATTCTATTTCCTCATGGGTTATTTTGGAAGCACAACCATTAGTTAAATATTCACATTCAAGCGGGTGTTGATGACTAATGACTTTAGTACACCATGTCATACGATTTGTCATACAATAATCTTGAAATCCTAGAACTACAAACAGATCTTATGCATTGGACCTATTTGAAACGCATTAAGTAAAGAGTACGTTAATGTACTGTAGTTCGAATGGCAATAACCAAAAGTGTCGCAATCTTGAAACTTCAAATACCATTTGTGTCACCTTCCCATTAATGTAAGTAATTTTGACCAGGGGTTCGGTGGGTTCCGTTTGTCATGGGGCTTATTTTGTTGTTTGGCAATGTCTTGTGTAAAATTGGTTCTTGGCCTCAGGTTTTCAACATGAGGGGTGTTTGCTTGGTGTAGTTTTCTTCTCCTTATGAATGGTCTCCTCTTGAAAACTATACACAAATGAATATTCTTCGACATTCACCCTTATCAATCAATCTTCCGAACTTCCAACAAAACAAAAGTTTTGCATAATAAGTTGGATTCGGCTGGCATAGTGATATTGACAAGATAATATATGTAATACTAGCAGTTAAGTCCAATTTACTCAACATGTACTGATAGTCGGCTAATTAATGCATTTTTCCTTGGCCAAAAAATGCAGAGACATTCTCTTAGAGAAAATTTCAAGTTTCAACTGATACTTGTTATAACTGTTTCATATATGTCCTTTTTGTAGCAATAAGCCTGTTTGGAGAACTGGTTTCAGGCCTCCTGACGAATTTTGGTATGACGATACTCCAGATGAAATTGTCATTTTTACATGGGACTTCCCTTTGTCTTTAACATAGATTTTTTGTTTGGATTGCAGTCCCAGATGTGTTTCATAGAAAGTTGGTACATTGTGAAGCCCTTAGAATCCTCAGTTGCATTTGTAAGGAGATACCAGAATTGAGTGAGTCACAACTTACTGATATTGGAATAGATGAAATGATCTATGATGCCGTTAAGCATGGGATATTGGAGTTTATTGTTGAATTAATAAAATGTGATCCTCCAATCATATGGAGAAAAGACAGTAAAGGTAGAACGATTTTTGCACATTCGATTGTCTTGCGGCAAGAAAAGATCTTTAGCCTCATACATGGATTTGGAACGAGGACGGACATTATGGCTCACCGACATGATACATTTGGTAACAACTTTTTGCATCTAGCTGCCAAGCTGTCTCCTCCTGGTCAGCTTGGACGCGTCTCTGGGCCAGCTCTACAAATGCAAAGGGAACTTCAATGGTTTAAGGTAGTCATATCCAAAAGTTTGTTGAGCTAATGTCTTTTAATTAAATAAAGGCTAAATACTCTCTCCCTCATTAATATGACCTAGTTCGTCAACTCAATTTTTTTCCCTTTATGCTCCATCTATTGAATTTTTTTTGTCAATGTCCCGCAAAGAAATGCGTCATGACACTAAATGTTTTTCCACCTGACCCTTTCAAGTATTCAACATTTCTCACTTTCGCTTCTTAAGTTCTGTACTTTTACCACTTTGGCCCTTTCAACAAATGTCATCTTTCGTTGAGAAGTTGGCAGTTCTTGTCATTATGATTACATTGACGAAATTGATTACTTAAGGAGTAAATTGAAACCAAATTTTTAAGGGCTAAAGATCGAATGATGTAACTTTCTCGGGGTGAAAGGTTTATAATTATCCTAAAAGAACTAAAATGCTCGTAATTTTCGATAGCCTTACCAGTGAATTGGAGATCTCCCGAAATATGCTTTGGCTGGGTGGCATGTGTTTTTAGAGTGCTCCTTTTTCCAACCGTAAAGAATGGTCCTTCTTAATTTTCGCCTTAATAAGTTTGTTTTATTACTTAAACTATCTAGGAGGTTGAGAGTATGGTGCAACCCAAGTGCAAAGAAGAAGTCAATGAAAACAACAAAACACCTGCAACTCTATTTACTGAGGAGCACAAACAGTTGGCAAAAGAGGGAGAGAGCTGGATGAAGAATACCGCAGCATCAGGCATGGTTGTCAGCACCCTCATTGCTGCTGTTATGTTTACAACGGCTTTTACTGTTCCTGGAGGTAATGATGAGGAGACTGGCCGGCCTATATTTCTGAAGTATGACGCATTCACGGTTTTTGTCTTGTCCAACGCATTATCGATGTTTGCATCCTCCACCTCACTGTTGATGTTTTTAGGAATTCTCACTGCTCGCTATGCAGAAAAGGATTTCTTTCGCTCTTTGCCAGTGAAAGTGATCATGGGTCTTTTCTGCCTTTTCTTGTCCATCGTAACCATGATGGTGGCCTTCGGATCTGCTATATTTATGACCGTCATTAATGATCGTTTATCATGGGTGAACATTCCGGTTATCCTTCTTGCACTCATACCCATAGCTCTTTTTTGTATATTGCAGTTTCCCCTCCTCATTCATATAATCCATTGCACTTTTGTGTCGACCATCTCGAGCAAACCCGGAACACATCCCCTTGGACTTCGTTGATGTTTTTTCTAGTTTGGTTTCCATGTGTAACTTTTTCTGGATGAACTTGTGGGAGGTAGTTGAAATAACTATTGTGGTTCTCTGGAGTATATGCTTGTAACTCCATGTAAACATAGTCATATTCATGGTTTGACAGATGAAGGATAAGGCTTTGGTGTTCTTATTAAATGAAATTCATCTTTTATGCATGTGTAAGTTTTGTCTTTTGAAATTTTTGTAGGGAGACTTAGCTGAAAAACATGTTTTGCCCTTATGGCTCAATAACTCAAAAAGTTGAAGGACCTCTACCGAAAACTATTTTGTTGGCGTCCTTCCCCTAAATGAAGACTATTTTATTGTCCTTATGGCTAATTTTTTCCATTTTTGTATGCACAATGTGTTTGTTTCCTCTTCATATATATTGTGGTTTTGTAGTTATCAACATACACTTTTTGTGGTCTTTCGGACGGTGCTTTTTTACCATCTTCTCTTCCAGCTTTTGACTTGCTTTGGATTTTGCAAAACCACGAAAGAACATATTTTGTCATCTCATCTGGTTGAGAAAGAAAATACTAGTAGTAGATTTACATACCAAATCCCTAGATTTGACCCTGCTAAAAATTCAAACCATGTGGACAATGGCATTGGTGGCGTGGGACCGTTGTTGGAGGCGTGGAGATAGGTATAGACGTCAGCGGCGCGTAGGTGGTAGGACCGTTGTCGGCAGCGGGGAGGTGGTGTTGACAGAGGCAACAGCACATTGATAAGAGTGGAGTCGGGCGATCCCATGGCAAAAAAAAATAAAGAGGCAGATTGATTAAACGAAAAGAGCAAAACACGGCCTCTGTTGAATTGCTCTTTTCTATCATCGACGTATTTGCTCTCTCTCACTGGCTTGCCCCAGCATTCTTTGGAGTCTTGGTTGGCTGTTACGCATTAAGGTTTTGATGAGTTGTTAATTGAAAATAGATTATTAAGGACCCTTTGGATGTATTTTTTTGCACTGAACGATGCGATGTCAAAAAAATTGATCCAAATCGAATAAAAATTAAAAGAAAACAATAAAAATGACGATTAAAAAGACACTTAAAAGTTAGCCTAAAAGGGGTTGTAGATCTTCTATACCCGGACGAATAAGTCTACAGACCAGGAACTCGACCCACGCTCCAACCCAGGATGCTGACGTAGCATGCCACGTCAGCTGGTGGGCCCACCGTTTAAATCAGCCAAAAAAAAAAAGAAGCCCAAACTGCCGAAATTTTGAATACCCCCAAACCCAAAACAGATCTTCAGTGGAGCACGAAGAGAGAGGAGTGCACGAAGAGAGAGAGAGAAAGAGGAGGAGGAGGTCGACGAACTCATCGGCGCGCGACCACCAGCCTCACCTCCACCTCCGGCGACCACCGCCACTGGTTCCACCTCCGGAGACCAACCCTTCGTGAAAATCGACCCGCAGTTATCACCATTTGTTCTGATATACAATAGTCATTATCTGGTTTGGTGTTTCACTGTAAGAGGTTCTGATGGGATTGTTTACATAAAGAGATGAGTGAATGATTGTTTGATACTACGTCGGTATCTCATCATTTTTGACAAAACATTGCTAGACATCAAGTTTCATCAATTGAGTTGGTTAATCGTAAGTTTTTTTTTATATATATATATATATATATATATATATACACACTCTCGAACCTCGGCTTATTTACTTTTTTGGTCTCTAAAGTATTAGTGAGGTGCCATTTTCGTCCTCAATGTATACATTTAACCATTTCATCTCCAACGTTTAAAATGTGTGTCTAAATGATTCCTAACCTTAACGCCGTTTCTTTTTTCCGACAAAATGGGGGGCATTTTTGGTAATTCATTCTCATCTTCACATGTCAAGAATTATGGAGTTTCTATTTGCACACACAATAGTACGTACAACTTATTTTCCAAAATTCTTTTTGCATTTGTGAATTTACAAAAAAAAAAAAAA